>JAVSBV010000127.1:7302549-7313037 GCA_033117975.1 Parotocinclus spilosoma | reverse complement strand
AACCGGAGTACCCGGAGTAAACCCACGCAGACACGGGGAGGACATGCAGACTCCACACAGAAAGGACCCAGGTCTCATTTTCACATGTAAATGTGCTCATATTAAAATGTACTATACAAATGTAGTGTGGTAAATTAAGTGCGGTGTTGAATGGATTTTTTTGGTCACTCAGGTTGTAACAGTGGGTAGCACCGCTGACTCACTGCAAGAAGGTCCCAGGTTCAATCCCAGGGTGGAGGGGACTGGGTCCTTTCTGGAGTCTGCAGGTCTGAGTCTACTCCGGGTACTCCGGTTTCCTCTCACAATCCAAAGACATGCGTGTTAGGTTAATTGGTGTATCTAAATAATGGTGTATGTTCCCCTTCATCTAGGGTTGTCCCTTCCCTTGTGCCCAGTGTTGCCGGCTGACCCGCGACCCTGTGTGGATTAAGATAACGGATGCATGGATGGATATTATTAAAGGCTGATTAATTATTGTAATAAGAATAATAACCTAATAACATTTAAATGGTTTTGCTCAACTAGAAATTACTAATGGCAGCAAAAATTGTTATTTTGGATTTAGTCATCTCTGAGATACGTGCCACATAATGACTGTTTGTAATCTTGATATTCTCTGGGATTTTATCGGTAATCATAATTTGCCGATATCTTGCCAGTGTCTAAAGTATTCAAAAGCTGTTAAAAATCATCTCTTTCAACCACCTCGATTGTCATTATGTCTTTTGTGATGCGTTTGGTGACAGCATTTATTATGCCTTGTCATCTATTTTTTCTTGTCGCAAGGCACTTTTTTGCAGAATGATTCCACTAAGGTTTGCTGAGTGTGTTTTTGTGCTGCTGCCTTAACTGGTTTAAATGTGAACATCTAACTCCCACAGTTTGCCATAATCTTTATACTTTGCACAGTGGTTAGGTTACAGATGGTGAAATAAGTTAGTTATCGAGTTATCTTTAACAGCAACTGATTTCTGACATAGTTTGCAGATTTGGCCTTTGAACAAGAGCCATCTTTTTAAGGCCAAACCACCTCCATGTGAGTGTGAATATCTGGCATGTCAACTGGTAGTATCTATAGTTTGTCTCCTGCCACAGTTTGTTCACTCATTTTTACTTCATGGCAAACGATGTGCAGTACTGTCTCCTACTAAGCTACTAAGCTACATGATAAAGTGCAGTTTTAAGACATCCTCTTTTACTGTTTTTTTCACAAAGTGAGTGACAAACTTGGTCGTTTTAGCTTTCGCATCATTAAAGTAGTTGAGCTATGAACATAGATACATTGCACACCCCAAGACCTTAATAAAGAGCTGCAATTCGTACTTTGATTTCTGAACTTACAATCTGATCTCCTTTGTTGTGTTGTAACCCAAAAGGTGAAAAGAAATCGCTGTAACCGTCTGAACATGTGCTCCTCTTCTGCACCCATTTGTTTATATCGTAGGCGCTTTCATACCAATAAATATGCTGAAACAGATGTCAAATGGGTTTCCAGCTGTCCTTATGCTGAACAAAATAAATGTGGTGCACCGCTCAGGAAGATAGACTGCACCTTGTGCCAAAAAATATTTTAAGAAAATATAAGATATATGTAAGATAAGATATATAAATAATATATAACATAAAGCAGCGTCAGGCCCTAAGATGGAAGTCTTCCTCTCTTCCTCTAAGGCCGAGACAGGCTGTTAGCCAGGGGATGTTCAGGAAGGCTTTGGCAGTTCAACAAAGCCAGCCCTTCAGCAGCGGGGTGGAGGTTTGCACCGCACAGCATCCCCTTTGGCAGCAACACATAGGCCGCTGTCGTAAGTGTGTGTGTGTGTGTGCGTGTGTGTGTGAAGCATAGACAGACCTTGCTTATATTTACTCAGGCTGTCCTGGGCCTGGGCATTTCTCGTCAGGGTGAAGGGAGGGGTAAAACCACCCAGACAGCAAGTAGAAGAGGAAAACAAGCTTCTCTCTTATTCTTCTTCTCTCCAGAGGCTGCACTTACTCACTTCGGCCGGTGTTCACACACTACTCTGGGGCGGGTATGTTTTCCGACCAGAAGGACAGCTGGAAGTAGATTAGCTGCAGCAGGATTCCTTCCTCTGAGTACTTTTTATATCTAGGCACTCTCCACTGCTGACCAGGAGCACCCCGCAAGCCTTGTTGTTCAGGAGACGTACCGACCCAGTCGTATGGCCATGACAAATTCTTTACTTCTGAACAATTCCCCCACATTCAACATGTCGGCTATGAGAACAGACTGTTCACTTACCGTGTCATGGATCCTGGAGCTTAACATGTTGCTGTTAGACCTGTGGATGAAACGTGAATTATAAGGAATTATGAATTATATTTACTTTGCATAAAAACACTTAAAAACATGCCTCAAGAAATCACATATCAAGCTAACATTTTACCAAAAAGCACATGACCGAAATTAACAAACAGCTCCAGGAGACAAAATACAGACACCACCAGCCGCACAGTCATTACCATTGTTAGATTTAATCTTCACTTGAATTGGTTTGGTTTCGAAAAGACGACTATTGCTCAAAAGACAACAATCTGCAAGCAATGCAAAGTAATTCCATCCAGCCATTATCTTCTGCTTAATCCACACGAGGTTGCGGGCCATCCGGTGCCCACCTGGCAACTGTGGGCGCAAGGGCAGGAACAAATCTAGACGGGGAACCAATCCATCAAAGGGCACACACACTGGCCACATTAACGACACCAATTAACCAATTAACACCCATGTCTTTGGACTACCAGGAGTAAACCCACACAGACACAGGAAGGACATGTAGACTCCAGACAGAAAGGACCCAAGCCGCTCCACCCTGTAATTGAGGCAGCAGTTCTACCCACCGTGGTGCTGCAAAGTATTTTACAAAATAGTAACATGATTGTACTTAAAGTGCGAAGTCTGCATGTCCTCCCTGTGTCTGTGTGGGTTTACTCCCACAGTCCAAAGACATGTGTGTTAAGTTAATTGGTGTCTCTAAAGTGACCCTTTAGAGTGTGAGTGTGTGTGTCAGTCCTGCCCTCGTGCCCAGAATTGTCGGGGCACCGGTTGGCCCATGACCCTCTGTGGATTAAGCTGAAGATAATGGATGGATGGATGATTTTTAATTAGCACTCGTTTGCTGTTCTGTGTTTGAGTTTTTCTCTATGCTGCTTCCATGTCACTGACTGGATTGGGTGGAGTCATGTGACTACACAGGGGGGTAGTACGTTTTACAGGGATAGGACATAAATATGCAGAGTGGGGGAGGTATTACAAGAATTAAATTAAATTAACAGAATTTAAATGAAACCAAAATAACTGACGTAGGCAAGATTATGTTGGATAAAGTTTCTAAATGCTGGCCTTGCCTTAGTTGAAATTTCCAGCTCTGCTTAAGGGCCAAGATACACACTGAGAAAAAAATCTTATCGTTATTGTCCAAACCCCAGAAAATGTCCACATATCATTTTTTGGAAGTATCGCACATTCAGGTCAGGTCAAGTCAGATTTACGACTAAAGCAGCTTTTACACTCCTAAAACATGATGTTAATCATTGCCATTAGTAGACGAGGTCCTGATCTGGTGTTGATTAAACTGATCACCTCAGTCACTTGTCGTTTCCTCAAACGTATCCTTCTCTAGCACAAAGTTGTAGATCTAGCAATTATAAAATAATCAATCAATCACTCGAACAATCAAACAAACAGAAAACATGTCAAAACCTGTTACTTTGCTAAGACTGTGAAGTTGCAGTGTTTCCCAGGGTGGGAGGTTTCCGTCAAGAGGACGCTCCAAGGCTGACCCGCCAGCGTGCTTCTTTCAGCACTTGGAGGAACAGGGGGTCAGCCTGTGACCTCATCTGTTTCCTGAAGATTGGGTACTGTGGGCTTAGCCCTACGAGGGCATGTTATCCTGACAGAGGGGTGATTTGAAAAGAAAAACACCTGACTGTGCTCCAGAATTCGGCCCAAAGACAGCATATACGGAGTGCGTTTTTTCTCCACGGACATCTCATAAATCTTGTCTGCCTCCCCTTGTTTTTCCACTTTTCAGATTTGCCTCAGCAGGATTAGGCTTTTGTTTAAGCTTTGTCGCTCTTAAAGCGAGCGAGACCGAAGGAGGATGTTTACTGTCAGTTTTCAGAGTGCAGTGGTAGTGCACGTGCCAAACAGTGAAAGAGAACAGCCCAAAAAACAAGACAATTTCTGAAATTAACTAACAAATAATTAATAATATGACTGTGGTGGCCTAACGATTAAGGTACTGGACTATGGACCAGAAGGTCTAGGGTTCAAATCCCACCTCTGACACAGTTGGGTGCCTGAGTAAGGCCCTAAACCGACAATTGCTTGGATTGTAAGACCATATTAATTGTAAGTCGCTCTGGATAAGGGCATCTGCTAAATGCTGTAAATGTGTAGCTAGCTAACGTAAGAGATACTATAACGCTTAATGTGGCTTAAAAACTTTTAAATTAGGAACACCACACAGCTCTCGATTAACACTGGTTACACATTTCTAGTGCTGAAATGACAAACGGTTAGTCGCTCTGGATAAAGGTGCCTGCTTAACCTAATAAAATCATTAAATATAGGCTGTGGTGGCCTAGCGGTTAAGGTACTGGACTCTGGACTTGATGGTCTCTTAACCCACAATTGCTTGAATTGTAAGACTGTATTACTGAGTTGTAAGTCGCTCTGAATAAGGGCGTCTGCTAAATGCCATAAATGTAAATGTAAATATTGTATAAACCATTCTGTGCAGCAACATCAAACCAGTACCTTGAGAAACCATGGAGGTAAGACCTCCTTACCCTGATATCAGAAATCCAACGGCACCAGCCACGTTATCACCAGGATGGATTTTAGCTCTAGGGCATTTCGTGTTATTATGTCTCACTGGTCCTGGCATTCTTGGTAAGGGGTGGTATGAACGTGCGTGCTCATACTGAAATAAATCAGGTCATTTTGAGGAAACAGTGAAGGCAGTTGTTAAAGATTCATTTGGCTGTGTCAGGCCCCCCTCTAAACAAACCACCGCCCACAGACTTCGACTAGATGGAAATGGCAGGAATTGCTTTTTCTGTCACAGTGTGCATTGCCATTAAATGGCCACATGCGAGGTTAATTTCCCCTTTTTGATTTGATGGAATCTGCTTTGTCATTGTAATTGAATATCCCTCCACCTCTCTCATTTTTTAAAGCCTGCATTGTTTGCAAAAGGCTGCCATGGCTGCAGGATTTCACCTCAGAAATACACAGGAATACATCTTGATCTTGGTCTCTTACTTTTCTGGAAGGAACACCTGCTATCATTTATGGATAACGCTAAAGATCATTCACTCATTGTTATAAGTAGGATTGGATACAGATTGGATACTCAGATTTTGTTTCTGAGTCTGCTTATCGATCCCAAGTGTTACTTCTAAAAGGGTGGGAAAATGTTGCCAAATCTGTTTTAAATCCTTTTTTTTATTTTCAACTGTGTAATTCATGAATTTTAGTCTTTCCATTGCTAACGAAAAAAGGGCATGGCTGTACTGTTTATGCTAGCTAGGTGCTAGCACTATCTGGTTCTGTGGTGGGCCAGTGGTTAAGGTACTGGACTATGGACCAGCAGGTCCAGGGTTCAAATCCCACCTCTGCCATAGTTGGGTCCCTGAGCAAGACCCTTAATTCACAATTATTTGGATTGTAAGACTGTATTAATTGTAAGTCGCTCTGCTAAATGCTGTAAATGTGTAGCTAGCTAACGTAAGAGAGACTATAACGCTTAATGTGGCTTAAAAACTTTAAAATTAGGAACACCACACAGCTCTCGATTAACACTGGTTACACATTTCTAGTGCTGAAATGACAAACGTTGTTCAAAGGGGAATAACAAATTTTTAACCCAATAAAAACCATGATCTCCATTTGGGAATCGGGTGCTTTACCTTGCCTACTGTTGGGATGGGATGGGATGGGATGTAGGCAGACAGAAATAAGGTAAAAAATGTTCAGAAAAAAATGTGGCAGCTAATTGGTTAATCTTATAATGTTAAGTATAATAGGTTCAAATGGGTGGAAAAAAAACTTTATCATTGGGCCACATGTTCTTCATTTTGGGAGTAGCAATTACTTGTGATCAAAAGTATTTGAGACACGCTTGGTGTTCTAGTAATTGTTTTTTCCTTATAGCTTTAAATAGGAAGAAAAAAGCTAAACCTAAAAATTATTATTTTTCTTTTGGATAATGGGTTTATCATTTCATCAGTAGAAAGTACTTATAACCAGTAGCAACTGATAGAAGTTTGGTTTTCCTAAGGTACAGTATCACAAGAAAGAGTACAAACCTCACTTTTTAGTAACTATTTTATTACATATTTTAATACAACAACACTGCGACAACACTGAAGACACCTTGATGTGAAGTAGTCAGTCTACAGCTTGTAAATAACCCAAAACACAGCCATTAATGTCTAAATCACTAGCAACAAAAGTGAGTACACCCCTAAGTGAAAATGACCAAAATGTGCCCAAAGTGTCAATATTTTGTGTGACCATGATTGTTTTCCAGCTCTACCATAACTCTTTTGGGCACAGAGTTCAGTTTTACTGATTCCAAGATAACAGTGAACTCCTCTGTCTTTACAGATGGGGCTGATTTAGAAGATGACCCTTCCTGTTCATGGCCTGCCTCTTCGCCATCTAGCAAAGACCAAACGTCTCCCGTTCACGATTATGATTTTGGCGAAGAAGAAGGAGGCCCTGGCTTGCCCTACCCCTGCCAGTTCTGCGACAAGTCATTCAGTCGCCTGAGTTTCCTTAAGCGCCACGAGCAGAGCCATAGCGACAAGCTTCCTTTCAGCTGTACCTTCTGCAGTCGCCTATTCAAGCACAAGCGCAGCCGAGACCGGCACATCAAGCTCCACACCGGTGACAAGAAATACCATTGCGGCGAGTGCAACTCGGCTTTCTCACGCAGCGACCACCTGAAGATCCACATGAAGACCCACTCGACGAACAAACCCCACAAATGCCCTGTGTGTCGCCGAGGCTTCCTGTCCTCGAGCTCCCTCCACGGACACATGCAGGTGCATGAACGAGGTAAGGACGGTCAGAGCACGGCAGTCTCTGTAGTGGAGGAGTGGAAACTCAAAGAGGCGCGCAAGTGCAGCCGATGTGAGGAAGGATTTGATGTACCAGAGGAGCTGCAGAAGCACATTGCAGAGTGCCATCCGGAGTGTTCACCCCCAGAAGAAGGGAGCGTGGGGCCTGGTCTGCAGTGCATTTACTGCCATGAGCCGTTTAGCGATGAGGGTACTCTGCTTAGCCATATTGACCAAGCGCATGGAAGAGACCGAAAGGGGCATATGTGCACTGTGTGTTCTGAGCACTTTCCCACTGTGGAAGACCTATACGCTCACATGGATGTTCACCAGCTCCCAGAGTCCAGCAATCACAGCAACAGCCCTTCTCTGTTGACTGTGGGTTATACATCTGTTTCAAGCACCACTCCCGACTCAAACCTTTCGGTTGACAGTTCAACAATGGTGGAGACTGCTCCCACTGTGCCCAAGGTCCGCGGAAGAAGAAAGCGTGCCGCCCAGCATGCCAATGATGTATGTGGACGCCCTGCCAAACAGCCAAAAATAGCATACAGCTGCATTTACTGCAACAAACAAGTATTCTCCAGTCTTGCTGTTCTTCAAATTCATCTAAAGACAATGCATGTGGACAAACCGGAGCAGGCTCATACCTGCCAGTTCTGCTTAGAGGTGCTTCCGTCTTTGTTTAACCTGAATGAGCATCTAAAACAAGTTCACAACGCTGAAGATCCCTCAAGTCTACTTGTTGGTATGTCCGATGCCCTGCTACAGTGCAACTTTTGTCCAGAGATACTCGGCGATCTCAACGCCCTGCAGGAACACATCCGCTGTTCGCACGGGTTTCCGAGTCCAGTGGCAAAGGAGAGTAATGCATTCTTCTGCCCCCAGTGTTTCATGGGATTTCTTACTGAGGCCACGCTGGAAGAACACGTCCGACAGACCCACTGTGATTCTGGCAGCTTACGCTTTGACTCCCCCCTTGCAGTGACCCCCAAGGATCCCATTATGGAGGTCTATTCCTGTTCTTACTGTACCAACTCTCCAATCTTCAACAGTGTTTTGAAACTGAACAAACATATCAAAGAGAACCACAAGAACATTCCCTTGGCACTAAATTACATCAACAATGGAAGGAGAACCCATAGAGCACTGAGTCCTCCCTCGTCGATCCCTGTGGATCAGGTGACACTTCTCAAACATGGCAGTACTTCGGCCCGTCCAAACAGTGAATTCATCTGCAACCAGTGTGGTGCAAAGTACACCAGTCTAGACCTTTTCCAGACTCATCTGAAGACTCACCTCGATGGCATGCTGCCACAGCTCACCTGTCCACAATGCAACAAAGACTTTCCCACCCAGGATTGTCTGTTGAAACATGTGACTGTCCATTTTATGGTCACCTCCACGTACTACATCTGCGAGAGCTGTGACAAGCAGTTCACATCAGTAGATGACTTGCAGAAGCACCTTCTCGACATGCACACCTTTGTGTTCTTTCGCTGCACCCTTTGCCAGGAGGTGTTTGACTCTAAAGTGTCAACACAGCTTCACCTTGCGGTCAAACACAGCAATGAAAAGAAAGTCTACCGCTGCACTTCTTGTAACTGGGATTTCCGCCACGAATCTGACCTACAAGTGCATGTCAAGCACAGTCACCTGGAGAACCAGGGCCGGGTGCACCGCTGCATCTTTTGTGGAGAATCCTTTGGCACCGAAGTAGAGTTGCAGTGTCACATTACCACACACAGCAAAAAGTACAACTGCCGCTTTTGTAACAAGGCCTTCCATGCCATTATCTTGCTGGAACGTCACTTGCGTGACAAGCACTGCGTCTTTGAGGGAAAGGCGCAGAACTGTGGCACCAATGGCTCTACAAGTGGTGGTGACTCAGTTGCCAAAGAGGATGCGGAGCTACAGGGAATCCTCACCAATAGCCATGGAGGAGCCGGTACGGGGGAGTCTCACAACAGTCATGATGGAAGCGAAGAAGATGTTGAGTCCTCGGAGATCATGTATACCTGCGACATCTGTGGAGCGTCCTATACCATGGAGTCTCTCCTAACCAATCACCAACTTCGCGATCACAACATTCGTCCGGGAGAGACTGCCATGCACAAGAAAAAGGCGGAAATAATAAAGGGAAACCACAAATGCAACGTTTGCTCTAGAACATTCTTCTCTGAGGCAGGGCTCCGAGAGCATATGCAAACCCACCTGGGACCCGTCAAACACTACATGTGTCCTATTTGTGGAGAACGCTTTCCTTCTCTGCTCACTCTCACCGAGCATAAAGTCACTCACAGCAAGAGCCTGGATACTGGCAGTTGTCGTATTTGCAAGTTGCCGCTTCAGAGCGAGGAAGACTTTCTGGAGCACTGTCAGATGCATCCAGACTTGCGCAACTCCCTGACTGGCTTCCGTTGTGTGGTCTGCATGCAGACCGTCACGTCTACCTTGGAGCTCAAGATTCACGGCACCTTCCACATGCAGAAAACCGGCTCTATGTCCACAAACCACCCTATCGGGCGCACCACTGTCCCTCACCACCAGCCCCACCAGAGCCATAAGCTGTTCAAGTGTGCGTCCTGTCTGAAGGAGTTCCGTTCCAAGTCGGACCTGGTCAAGCTGGACATTAATGGCCTGCCATACGGTCTGTGCGCCACCTGCGTAAGCGCCAGCAAAAGTTCCAGTCCTACCGTCAACGGCGGAAAGCAGCAGCACCATGGGGCGCAAACACCTGCGTCCAGTGCTGCGGGTTGGTGCCAGGGGGAAAGTCTGAGTCCCTGTGGTGTAAAAAGAAAGGGGACTGCCTACTCCACGTCATCCAATTCATCGATATCATCCACCGTTGCTAAGACACGGTGCTCCAGCTGCAACGTCAAGTTCGAGTCAGAGGCTGAGCTACAGACACATCTTCAGACAGTACACAGGGACCAAGCAGGAGAGGCCAGCGGCGGTCAGGTTAGGACACCTCAAGGATCCCCGATGTCGAGAGTGAGCCCTTCACAAAGCGAAGAGGTAAGGCGAGACTTCACACACGTTTCAGTTGTCCAGAGGTATTTCCCCTCAGAGGTTCCCTAGTCCCTTTAATAGCTATTGGTTAATCAAAATGAACAGTATGATTTGTAGATACGTTTGTTCTACTTATACTGTCTTTGGTTGCTTTTCAGAAGAAAACGTACCAGTGCATAAAGTGCCAGATGGTCTTCCACAGTGAATGGGACATTCAGGTTCATGTGGCCAACCATATGCTAGGTAAGATCGTGAACCGTGTATCAAAAGATGTCATGTTTTTAAACTTTTTAACCATTTCCATTCAAATATTTTCACTATATATACACTACCGTTCAAAAGTTTGGGGTCACCTAGACAATTTTGTGTTTTCCCTTAAATCTCATACTTTTA
>JAVSBV010000127.1:7273003-7300550 GCA_033117975.1 Parotocinclus spilosoma | reverse complement strand
AAGTGACCCCAAACTTTTGAACGGTAGTGTATATATATATATATATATATATATATATATATATATATATACTGGTTATGGTGCATGTTCATTTTGTTGAAGCTATGAAGAGGGTTGGCTGGCTTTAGGTTAGCTCGAGGGTTAGACTGTGGTTTCAAACTCTTAACTGGAAATTGGAAGGTTTTGAGTTACTGCACCAAGTTGCCAGGTTTAGACCCTTGAGCGGGGCCTTTAATTGCTCAGCTCTGTTGTATGACCCTTTGGATAAGTGCAGTAAATGTGGACGGTTGGAGCGAAGCAGGTAAGGTGGACTGTGGACCTCAAGGGTTCAACGAATGTTCATCAATTGGATGTTAAATATCGCTCATTTGTAGTTCAGCTAGAAAGTGTTGCTATAGTAGTGTTACAAGCAAGCCAAATCTCTGGGTCTGTGCTGTGTAGGTAAATAAGATGTGGAATTGTGAGTGGGTGGTTTTATTGGAAATGTTTGTTTTGTTGCCTTGGGCTATTTTCTTGGGTCAGTGAGGTTATCTGGAGAAGCACATTAATGAGGTCAGAGTGGGCTGAAAGGTGATCAAGGCACCACATATGTGAAATATTAAACAAAGTATGTTGGGGAGTAATGGACTAGAATTCTGCTGAAGCACTGTGGCATAGAACAAGCACTGATCAATAACATGGTGAGTGTTAATAAGTCATGTAACCGAATCACTCAGAAATAAGGATCATTACTGATCATTTTGAGACATCAGTATCAATGTCATAAACTCATTTATAATTTTTTAAAAAATTTGTATTATTAGTTTTGCTTAATACGTCATCATGTTGCAAGCAAGACCACTAGACACAAGTACGAGTTAAGACCAAGTCACGCCAAATCCAAGTCAATACAGTGACCGAGCAAAAGCAAAAGAAAATAGTAATAATTCCCTTTCATTGTTTGACTGTTTATATATTATGTATCAATAAGTATTACATTTCATCATATATTGTAAAATATAACAATAAATAACATTACTTATATAGCAAACTTATATAGCCTAACTATAGCAAATGTGCATATTGATTGGATACTGAACGAGACGAGCATTTTCTTGTTTTTCCCCCTGTTAGACAATCTGAGAGCAGATTTTATTTAAGCATGCAGACTAAATGACAATAGAAAATAGAAAAAATAGAAAAAACATTTCTTTTAGAATTAACTTTACTTCAGGCAGGCAATTCTGGAGTCCACCTTTCCCCGAGATTGAGACCGAGCTTGGGACAGAGACAATTCTGTTCGTCTATGGTCTCGGGACCAGACTTAAGTACTACAAGACTAGTTAGAGCACCTGCTTTATGAGGTTAAAATGAGGATAAGGGTACAGTATTATTGTACACTAATAAACTGCCAGTAAAGGTATAGGTATAACTAATACTATGTCGAGCTAATAATAAGTACTATTAGTTTCCATACTACTGAAAAAGTGTTGGAGTCTTTAGTTCAATTTAGTTCAAATTAACCTTGGAATACACAGCCTGATCTTGAGATCTGTTCAGCAAAACGCTCGCTCTGCGGCCACATCAGACCAATGTTCCCATTTCAAAATGGCTAGAAGACAGAGTCCAACTGGCATCGACTGGCATCTGACTGTGCAGCTGAAGCCCGGGTCCTTCTTTGACAGTTTGGGTGGGTGATGGCGGTGGCAAATCTGGACCGGATCGTAATTACCTCACAGACAGCATGTGCCAGAAAAGCAAAGCGGTAAGAGGCGGGAGCAGAGGCCTCATTTGGAAAAGGCTCCAAATGCCTTCTCCCTTGAAAAAAGGGGACACATTCTCCTTTTAATGGCCATCTGCACAGGAGAGGTGAAACGAGAGGCTTGGGGTCATCTCCGCTCAGCTGTCGCCGTTATTAGCGTAGGTAATGGAGCAGGCGCACCGCTCTTAGGGGTGCTGTTGCTTGGCCTCGTGCACCTCGCTTTATGGATGTCGGTTCACCCCGGTAGCTCTATATATAGATGAGGGCAGAAAATAGAAAGAAAAAAAACTTTAGAATGCGTCCGGGGAATAATCTGATAGGAGGCTGCCGAACTATTTGCCGTATCACATTGCGTGGCGAGGTGTCGATAAGGTCAGAATGTGAGTAGAAAGGGGAAGTGGGGAACCTCCTAATCTTGTTGCTAGGGAGGAATGAGATGTGTTGGCCGGAGACACTAGGCTCTGTATGCCCTGGGGAGTGAAGAGGGAGTACTGGAGGTCCAGATGGGTCCATGCACATTCGCCGTACAGCTGGCCGTTCCGATCAGGGACTCATTGCGGCATTCCTGTCCATCTGTAGGAAAAACGAAGGGAAAAAAGCGATTGCCAGTGACCACGGAGCAATTTCGAAGCAAGCCAGAAGACAGCTGGCCGCTCTTTAGTTTGGAGTTTGCTGGCATGGTCAACACACCACTAAAGGCACGCGATGAGCCACCGGAGAGGGGTGGAGAAAGACGGGTGGCGGGATTTATACCTCTCCGAGTGTCCGTGGTCACTAACAGAACTGTCGTTTGCGCCCTTGTTTTTCGAAACTGTTTATTGAGGTCTTTATTGGCTTAGCATGCACACTTCAGTTGTGTTTTCTTTAAGGCTGCGAGGATTAACCAAAACACCACAACACTGTTGGTTCCTAGCCCTAACCTGAAAGTTTTTTTCCTCTGACGTTATCAAATTTATTATGATGCAAAGTTTGTAGACTAAATGTTGGAAGGTACAGAATAAATAAGGAGAACCAGTTCGTTTGGAACAATAATTTTTAATTGCATAGCTCCGTTTCTAAACTCAAATACACTTTATGATTGATCGAACACATATTTAAGGAATAGAACCCAGGAAAGAGTGAAATATCACAAATAACGAACCTAAGGCAAGTGCCGTAGATAATCACAGCCATGATGTTACCATGAGACTGTATTGCTTTTATACAAAGGTTAAACCAATCAAATAACCCATTAATTTTATTCTGAATAGTTTTTAATACTGATGATGTTTCCTGCCAAATGAGTTGTTGCTATGCAACTGTAACAACTGCCTACCTTGCAGTAGCACAGTATGCAATGAAGTTTGAAATACAACGTGCACATACGCGAAGATGAGAAATAAATAGGACTCAAATAAAAAATAGAATTCATTGAGAATAAACAATATAAGTATTGGGGTAATTGCATAGGGTTTGTATATGGTATTTGTTTGTGGGAATAAAGATTGTCCTTACTTAATGTTCCAATGTTCCAGCAGAGTGATTCCATTTGGGCCATTTTTAGAAATGATCAGAAGTGAATTCAAAGGGTCTCTATCCACGTCTTTGGGACATAACATTACCCTTGTTTGAATGAACCAGACTAAATCTAGTTTATTTTAATCGACCTGTCGAGTGTGAACACCTTAAATGTGACGAGGATGACTGGAATGGCCAAAAATAAAAAAGGAAGCCAATCTACTTGTGCAACCTATATGTTAGATGCCATAAGTAAACTAGATTACCTAAATAATAGTCTCTAGCTGTTGGGGTTTGAATCTACAGGTATGGGGGTTTCAGGGGTTAGACCAGTGGGAACAGTAGTGCAGTTTTGCAGTCCTAAAGGAATTAACTAGATTGTTTGGAACAAAAACAGTTTATAAAAAAGTGTCAGAAACAATGTTAGGCAAGTTTATGAGTTTATGGAGGTTTCTGATGGTTTAAGTAGTGTTTCATTAATATGAATTTCATTAATGAAGGGGCAAAACGATCTGTTCCGATCTCCTTAATTACTGGTGCACCGACTAGATTAGGCTGTAGAGTAGATTCTTGCTGTGCTTTGGATCTTTCAGCTAATCAATGGCAAGAGTTAGTGCTCCAGCTAAGTCAAGTATGCCTGTCTGACAATTTGTGATACTCACTGTATGCCACCTACACATTCTAGAAAGTGTAAAAATCTCCCAAAGAAAAGCATTGGTTAAAATGTCAACCAATTTTTACAGACACAGTGCAGCTGTGCACATATACCCCTACCCTCCCTGTATCTCTATGTAGATACTATATACTGTACATATACACTACCAAACTCATATAATTATTGCGACACAATGACACATGTAGCCAAAAGTATTCAGACAAATGCATTAGGACACAAACGAATATGTGACCAAAGTATTAGGACACAAACCCTTATCCCTTATGTGGCCAAAAGCATTGGGACGCAAAGCCACAGGTGTTCAAAAGTATTAGCACACATATCCATATGTGGCTCAAAATACTGGGACACAAAACAACATGTAGCAAAATGTATTAGGACAACAACCCACATGTGACAGGAAGTACTGGTACACCAACCCCACATTCCCACATTTTAGGCACTGATGCTGTTCCTTCAGGAAATACAGATCTAGTTTAATTTTCAATACGCTTGTAAGCCAAACTCTCTGTAGAAATAATTAAAGCTCTGTCAATAATTTCCATGTCTAAGATGATCAAAATCCTGCTGAATCTTGGCCTCAGAATTGGTAAACAGGTCAAACTCTCCTCTAACCACAGATACACATGAAGGTCTTTCACTGACAGATAAGCCGGAATGAATCCGACAGCACAGCAGCACTTTTGAATCCCCCTGTTTTTTGACAACGACGTGAACCTTGACCCTTAACGCACCATAGGAGCCTGTTTTTCCTCCTCATCCCCCTGCTGGTCCAAAAGCTCTTGCTTGCTTCTCGGTGCCCTGATGTGAGGTTGTCAGTGTAAAAGAAAAGGGTCTAATCGCCCCCTCGAACTCATCCAAAAACCCCTCTTTTTTCCACCAGTGCCCTCTTCTCCCTTCCGAATGACGCGTGCCAAGCATGAATCACGTTCTGAAGGGCAGACGCAAACTTTCACAAGCGCTCTGACCGAACGTTCTAGAAAGGCTGATTTGGAGGGTCACCTCCAGCCAGTCGCTTGATGTGTTTTCCTGCTTTTTTTTTTCGAGGTAGGAGGGGGTGAAAGTGGCGAGCGCCCAAGCCGAGCACATGCCCAAACTTCCGTCCGCAGCTCGCAATGAGGGACGGGCCTGGACGGATTGGCAGGAGGTGGCAGGGTGGAGGGGGATAGGGGGCAGAGCAGGGCGCACATTTGCTGTACAGCTGGCCTCTCTGTGTGAGACACAACCGTGGGCTGCTACCAAGCGAGAGGAGAGGCGAAGCAAAGATACGGGAAGAGCACAGACGAGAGATTCAATCCCAGTACCTCGTCCCTGCCTTCTGTTTTTAATCAAATTTGCTTCTTTCTCCAGCCTGCCGTGTTTCACCCCTCCCCTCCGCTGCTGTCTACATCTACATTACATTGCATGCTTCATACAATAAAACAGGACGTGACACAGTCAAGACTGCAGTATATCCATAATAGTGCTGTCTGTGGATCTTACTATGGCCTGTTCTGTGAATCAGAACTGTCATGACCCTGTCTAGAGGAGAGCCATAGCACTTGGATGGTATGATGGATCTGATACTGTAGTTTGACGCCAAAAAAAAAGCATTGTTAGACAATATTCCGAACAACACGGAACACCAGCCAAATGACCAGCCAGAGACTCAGCGAGTAAATGTGAACCGGTTTATGTACTTATAGATTACAGAAAATATACAGGTATTGGCTGAACAAACAAAGGAATATTACTCAACAGGACGAGCACATACACCTTCGAATCCCGTTTACAGCTTATTACAAATAAGTAGAGAAAATTAAATAATGAAATCATAAACATGAGTAACTTGCACAAAAACTTCTCTAAACACATCGTTCGAGTATCTGGTCTAAATAAGAAAGTACATGACTAAACCAAGGTTGCCTGATCCCATTAGAGAAACAAGTCACCAGATCTGAGGAAACAAGGCCAAAAGAAGAAGCAAATTGGCTTAAAATACAATGAGAGAAAGTGACCACTTGATCAGTGAATAAATTAATCAGAAAAATAATTAGATATTTGTATTTTAGGAATACGTGGATTACAGGAATATTTGGGAGAGCGAGAGAGAGAGAGATAGAGAGAAACAGACAGAGGGAGAGAGAAGGAGCTAAGCTAAGGGCAAGCAAACTCGGAAGAGACACAAGTGTCAGTCTTTGCCGCCTAAACTCCCGCCTCTGCTCGTGGAATCAAAATGACCACCTGTTTACATCAGTCATCCAGACAGATATCTATTTCCTATTATAATTCACTCGAATTTTAAGACCTTGGATGTTAAAACAAAGCGCCCGCAGTGTGGTTTCCTCAAAACAGCCTCAGTTGTCGTTTCAAACAGGAGGAAAGCTAATTTCCTAAAAATCAATGCCATACAGTCAGTCTAAAGGGTCTGGAAAATGTAGACAGGAATGCAGTTTACCACAGTTACAACTCATCGTGGTAAAAATGCATATCATAAGACAGTATGGTAGTGACTTTATTTAGGAATAAATCCAATCTCTGTTATATATAATCATATTCTGGATTTTTTTTTTTAATAAAGACGAGGGAGGGGATAGAGAGTCAGCTAAACAGCTGACTGATATAAGTCATTGATCGGGAAGGTGTGTAATTGCTTAATAAAGGATTCTCACTAGACTGCACAACGAACGGAGTGCCTTTATTAATTGGCAATTATTTAAAAAGTGGTGCGCTGGCACAATTTGCACTCCACACAACCTATGCAGCATGATCAGAGACTGCTTTGTTTCTGCTCCTATTGTTTATCTTTCACTGTCTGCCTCCATGATAACCTTTGAAAGATGAGAATTTGATCATTGATAAAGCCACATGTCAGCATTTGAAGTTCAATTTCATGCTTTCGTGTTTTTTAAATAATATTTAAAGTAGTTCCTTACACTTCTGTATTTTAAAAGCAACTCCGGTCTGGTGATGTGACAGCACATGGTAATTTCACACTTTAATCACTCATTGAGACTGAAAAACCAGATTGTTTAGACCAGAGTTTTGACCAGATCCTGTCTCTGTGATCGGCCGCTACTGCAGCTGGACTTAACAGTAGCAGTAATTATTGGTGTAATGATACACAGTAATTTATCTACTTAATACTCAATATACTTAGTGTATATGGGAGCATGATGAATGATTGTGCCCTCTGGTGTTCAGAACATGCAATTGCGTGGGATGGAATTACATTTACATTTTAATTTACGGCATTTAGCAGACACCCTTACCCAGAGCGACTTACAAATCATAGTCTTACTTACAGTCCAAGCAATTGTGGGTTAAGTGCCTTGCTCAGGAACCCAACTGTGGTAGCTTGGCAGAGGTGGGATTTGAACCCCAGACCCCAGACCTTCTGGTCTGTAGTCCAATATCCTTAACCACTAGTCCCATATTAAAAAAAGAACAGCTGTGACATCGCATTTTCACAACACGTGCCAGTAACCAAAAACACCCGCTGGCATACTAAAGTCGGTGAACAATAACAGACAGACTTTGACTAGACCTCGCCTGGCTCAGAGTGCAGAGTGATGAGACTCTCTGTTTCGTGTCCCACATCTAGAGATATGTAAAGTAAAAAGTCACAGTGGTGATTTCAGGTTGTTGTGCTTTGGCCCTGTGTATTCATAGATTACCTGACAAGTGGTAGGTTCCCAAGTCTTAGTGCTCCTTGGGTTGAGGGTTGGGTCTGTATTTGTCACGTTACCAGACCACAAGTGCCTTCATATTACTGCTCACAAAAATGAGAGGATATTTCAAAATGAAATGTCCAATAATGAAATATCCCCCAATTTTTGTGAGCAGTAATGAATCATGTAGAATCATCAGATCTATCAGTACATTTGAACCATGAACAAGAACCTTCACTTGCCCTGTACTAGCTAAATGAATTAAACAAACACTGCGTAACAGACCTTTAGTTCCCGCATTTTACTGGTGCCCTTCAAATAAAGTGCAAAAAAAGGAAAGGTTTTTCTTCAAAATACTGTTTTAGAAATTCGTTGCACATTTTGGGACAGAAAGCTCTTAATATTTTATTTTAGTAGTACTTACAATATTGTGCAAAAGTATTAGGTCTCCATTAGATTTGTGTCTTAATCTTTATATTAAGATACAATCATATGTATGCACACACAAACAAAACGACTTCTGACGTTTTTAGTTTGACCTCATTCCGGGTCAAGCTTCTACAACTTGGTAAAAGTTGATGTCCCACTAAATGCCTACACATTTCCTGTATTTTCAATATGCATTCTAATAAAGAGATTTAGACATAATTAAATATGGTCATTATAATATAACTAGAAACTAATCTAATGGTGGCCTATGGCAGAGTGCTGTATTTTGTCTGAAACTAAATAGAATCCTTTCTCTAGAAGGATGCCCATATTTCTAGAGTTATTCCATTTAATTGACTCCTTTCCTAACCTCTGTGACTTTATTCGCTCTCCTCTCAGGCCACCAGAGGTGAAAGTGCTTCCTCTGTGCTTCCACTTTGCCATGTTTTATTAATGGTAGGTGGCGAAGAGGGTGCATTACATTAGCAGCGTTAATGTCGCGGCTTGTTCTCAAACCGAATGTTCTGAGTTGAGTACGGACTCGTGATGTTAGGCTTTCCAAATGGCCACACATGGGGGAGTGGCGTGAGGGGTCACAGAGTAGCAACACATTTGAATTGAAACCCGCCCAAGACCAAGGTTAGAGAGGAAGTTGGACCTGCAGGACTGGCCTCGTCCCAAACCCCTTAACTCTGAGTGGGTCTCGCTCCCTACGTGGCATCTTTGATGAGTTTGGCAGTTATTTTTTTTCTGTCCGCTGCTCCCAAATGGAGAGGGAAAGAGAAAAGGTCAAGACCTAGACGTCATTCAGACAGATTACTTGAGCTGGCTTTGAAACGGCAGATCAGACAATTGTTATAGCTAAGCATTTTGCTGTCTTTTTCCACAAAGTCAGCTCGGGGGCATCAGAGGTAATATTCCGTTGCACGGTATGTGATGTGCTGTGAAATGAATGGTTTGTAATCACATGTTATTATAGCATTTTAACGTTCTTATTCTTGGAACTGTGGTAGCCTAGTGGTTAAGGTACTGGACTGGACTGGAAATAATCAAATCCATTACAAGTTTCCATTGATTGGTGGATTTGGAATGATTTACAACAGGATAGTTTTATTTGTTTCTAATACGGTACTCAGTAAGTCTCAGATTATAAATATTGGCTCATACCAATCAGATTCTGGCTTTATTAAAGTAAGGTTTAGACACACATGCCTATAATGCACTTTCCTCTACAGCTATTGACCATCTGATCAATGTGCATTCACTTTAACAACTTTAACGTTCTCACAAATATAAGTCATTATTACAGGAAATTAAGATCTGTCCCATAACTCCAGATGTTGCTCCCACAACCAGGTGTATTTTAACTGCCATAAATCTTATTTACATCATACTTTGTCGTTTTATTTATATATCTTTCATTAATTTTCATAAATATTTTTTTATTTAAGGCATTAAATACTTCCATAAGTACAAACTGCGTTCCGATCAGTTTTGGTGTCGCTGTTTTTTTCTGCCAAGAAAAGACGTGCAATGAAAAAGTATGCACTGTTCTGGAGATTAGTGTTTGTTCTAGTGGACAAATTCTCTTTTGGTTGTGTGCAACCAGAGAGGAAGGTTTATTTAGGTGATGGTAGATTTGATGATTGTAAAGTGCAATATCAGTAACAGTTTAGGCTTTAAATGTGTAAATGGTAGCGTTCCACGTGTTTTCAGAGGTATCTCGGACACATTTGCTTATGGTTTGCATGCAGTTTTCTTGTAAAAAAAATACCGTTTATATTCATATAACAGAGGAATAAAAAGTTATGTTAAACTATGTTAATGTCCGATCATCATCCATTTTGTTCAATGACCTTTTTCACAAAATGTAATTCCTGTAATTTAGTTATTGTATTCACTCTACTAAAAGGCAATAAAGTAAAACAAAACAACTATTGTTGATATTCAATATCAATAGAAAAAAAAATCCGTTTATAATTAACGTTATCACAGCCAGACGCATTGGTCTCGGCTGGTCTCGACAACAGTTTCCAAGTCCACCTCACCCCCAGACAGAGACAAGAACACTACAACACTATGTGTAGCCATGCCAGGTCTGTATCTCAAGCCATTAAAACCATTAGATCCAAATGGAGAAGTGTTTAATGGACACCATAATGCCAGGACCCATGAGGAACTGGAACCTTGTATTTCCAGTGTCCGTGTTCTGCATGCATTTAGCACGTGTGCGCGTGTGTGTACTCTTAATAATGAGGTGTGTTGAGTGGATGGGATGGGACGGGACGGGACGGGACGGCTGAGTGCCAGCCTCATGGACGGCCATGGCAAGGTCAACAGCGCAGGAGAGGCGCAGCTACTGCACCCTTCTCTCCTGCAGCTGAGAGAGAAGAGGGCCAGCCATCTGTCCACTCCTGCCTGCCATACCCGCAGAGCACATACACACACACAAACACACCCACACGCATACACACAGGCTGGCTCGCGGTCACACAATACATGACAAACACAGATGCATGCACGCAGCATGCATGACAACGCACAATAAGCATATGGACAACGGGCTTAAACATGCACACAGATATCTTTCATTAGTACCAGACTAATAATCAGTGTCATGCATTTTAGGGGATTAATTAACGCATTTCCAACTCACTTCTCTTTTACTTCTTGTAGTGTTTTTAATCACAGACTACAGTTGAAAGACATGAGAGTCAGAGGTGACAATGACAATGGTTATGTAACAGCCGAGTCACAAATTAAAAGGTTTGATTTATTGTGTTTAAGGGTTTATTGCGTTTAATTTATTATGATTGCTTTTAGTACATTGACTAAAGAATTAAGCATGTATAAACGAAATGTTGTGTATTTTCAGCTAAATATCAAAAATATGTTTGGCTGTCCCCTTGCTCGGCAGGTGGAAGTCCCTGGCAAGACGGAAACCACAGAGACACTATCAATTCAAATTTATTTCTATAGTGCTTTTTACAACAGAGCATTTTCCCAAAGCAACTTTACAACTATCTTGGCCCACAGCCCTAACTGAACAAGCCTACTGCAACAGAGGCAAGGAAAAACTCCCTAAATAATATAAACAAGAAACCTTGGGAGGACCAATAATTAAAGTAAGCAACCTAAAAAATATATTTAGTATAATGGTTTAAATACACAGAGGCTAAGAAGAAAAAATTCACTCAAAACGTATTTAATAAAAATATAATTAATAAATTAATATGTAATCATATATAGGCTAAACTACTTTAGAGACAATATAAAATGATTAAGAATATAATATAAAATTATGAGACAAATTGTACGGTCGTACCTCGATATAATATGCATTACTAAGACAGTTGTACTTAACACTGTCTATCTACCTATTTAGTTATCTGTAAACAAAAATAAAATAAAACAAAATAATTTTTAGATTAATTTTTTTATTAAATTTGATAAAATGCAGTACGATTAGACACATCAATATTGCTTTGTTTGCTCTATTTTGTTTTTCATTTAAAGCACCATTTGGTTTTCACTGTTCATCTTGGTTGGCTGTTATTACTAACCTTTTTAGGGTTAGTATTTAGTTAGTATAGTAAAGAGTTATTATATATTATAGAGTTAGTATTAGTATAGAGTTAATATTTTTTTACTGGAGTCGTGCAAGTTGTAGCAAGTGCACAGAGTGCCAAACAAACAAACTAGTGGCACAGTCGGTAGATCACAGATTCCCAGTTCTGAACCTCTGTTAAACTGGGTTGAGGCAAGGTACAGTACTGGTTACTGTCTGCTTGGGTCACATGGACTAGCTCTGTTTTAGTGCATGCAGTCCATCATGATGGTTTTTCATTTATTTGTAGGGGTTTAAACATGAGTTTATACATAATTTTATTAATAGTTGCATTATGGCTAACAAATCAGACGCTCAGACGCACCCCAGTGGAGCATCTGGATTGGGTCTGGACTATTATGTAATTTTCTTTATTTAGAACAATCTATGACTCTTGGTCAGCTATATTTGGCTGAATGTTTTTTTTTCAAGTCACCATTGTGATGCTCTAGTGAGATCAGTCTGGCGGCTTCTTGTCTTTCACCTTGTCCTGGCCCCTGGGGTCAGTGGACTAGCTGCTGATTAGCCCTGCTCTCTCTATTAGAAGATTTTTACGATGCCCTCTAACCACGGAGCTGGAACCTTGTGGAACGTTCCAAAGCTCTCTAATAGGTTTCAGGTGCTTCGGGCCAACGGCTGCCCCAGCTTTGGGTATTGCACCTCCTTCTAAATGAACAGAGCTGCACAGGGTTAGTCTGGATTGCATATGGTTAGCAATTACAGAAAAGTGGACGGGATTTTTCTGTTGTGTTTAGCATGCAGAGTGTTACTAGCATACTAAACTACAGCCTTTGTAAATTAGAAACAAAAAACAACATGACAGTATTGATTAAACAACTTCATTTGCTGTTTAGAACTACCAGTGTCAAGTTCATTACCACTAGGGTGCAGTAGAGAGAAGATTCAGAATCTTTTTGCTGTGCTGACGTACTGGACTGTGCAAAAGTTTTAGGCCACCATTGGATTTGGTACATTAGCAATGGTAGTATTGGCCACATGTAACGAATTGATAACAACATTCCGGAAATTTTTGTCATTTTCTACTTGAATTCGCCACTGGTCTTCGTTCCAGTGTGTGAGCTTTAACACGTCCTAGCCTTTTCACCCTATTCCCGTTTTTAAAAAGTGGTTTCTTAGCTGCTACCCTACCAAAAGCTATCTTCATCAAGCTTCTCCTGGACTGGAATACCAATGACGTGCCAAGATGCTGCTATTGTGTGCTATATTTTGCTATTGCGCTATATGCTGCTAAGTGGCAGGCTAAATTCTTGCCACTGTAGTTTGTTTACTAAGAGATTGAAAATAATTAGGTATGGTCATTGTATCCATTGCTAAAACAGTAGTATATGCGATTGAATGGTGGCCTAAGACATATGACCGATGTGGTCTTGCAGGACACAGTCCAAACAAGTAAGGGAATATCAGCCAAAAGCCAACCCTACCTCAACAAGTAACAAACTTTTGCGACATATTCGAACCATTAACAAACCAATGCCATTTTAGAGAACTTTGTCATCTTTGAACAAAGTGCAAAACTTAATCTACACAGCTCTTCAAACGCATCCTCTTTCTGGTCTCTACTGTCTTTCCATCTGTCAGATGTCTCCCATCCCCCCACCCCCCACGTTCCCGGATCGGCGACGCAACCTTAAGCGGCTCTGGCTCTGATTAATCTTTAAGGTTTATAATTACTAATTAACTTCTAATGTAGTTCCTCCTTCAGCGAGGTGCATGGAGGACAACAGATCATTAGCTTCAATAATGAATGTGGACAGGACAGATAATGGCCTGTGATATGCCAGCTCTGACAGTTGTATTAAATGAGGCGACAGTTCGCTACGTGGAGGATGAACGGGAGCCGATCGAGCTTGGCTGGATTATGGTTGGCTGCTTGCCAAGTACAATAAATAATTGGGACAATAGTAAAGACTGGGACAATAGTACAATCTGTATGTGGAAGCACAGGCATATATTACAAGCTCTATTATTTTAGTGAATGAATCATAAGTCAGTGTGAGCAGACTCGAAATTTTTCAGATATGATTAAAGAACGTACAGCTAGTCTCGGTAAGGCTGTATTACCAGCACAGAGCCAGGAGTTACAGTGAAAGATCTTACTTATCCTTCTCAGAGTTGATGATGGGCAGGTACCGTTTCAGCCCAGTATTCAAACCCTGGTTCTGGGGAACTACTATTTACCAGTACTTACCATCAAGTCATTAAAGTTAATAAAATGAGAAGTAAATCTCCAAAATAACTATTTCTCTGAATCAGACACTAAGAATCAAGAGTCGACTCCAAAACTTGACTCCAAAACTGACTCACTTCATCAAACTTGGACAACAAGGAAAGACAACATGATAATGCAATTTTAACCCTCAAACCGAGTTATTTTGGCATGCTTGTGGACATATTTGGCAGCAGTGGTGCCCCAGTGGTACCAGAGATCTCCGGTTTGATACCCAGCCCAAACCCCTCTGCCGGTATGGTTAAATGTTTTCTAAAAGTTTGCATGGGTTTTTGCCAGATTTGAGAATTTGATTCTATTTGTTGTGGGAAGGCAACATAATGAGGAGAAAAAAACAAGCGTCCTTGCAACGACATGCACCAGAGAAACAAACAAACAAAAAAACATCCTTTATCTCTGCAAAATAGCCACCAGAGTCAAATACACTAATTTCTCACAGATTCTGTATGCTTCTCGGTTACTTGTTGGCATTGTTCAGAAATAAATCCTTACACAGTATATGCAACAGGAAAGCCATTGCACTGTCACATAAAGACAGTTTCTCATTCCATAAATGTGTGGGTGTGTGTGAGAGAGAGAGAGAGAAACAGACAGACAGACAGAATGCGCAAGGTAAAAACTGAGCGAATTACAGTAAGAACAGATTTGACCCATCTTAAATGATACAAAAAAAGATACATTTATTATGTGGTGGTCAAAGGTATGGTAAATAAATCAGTTTATGGAAAACACTGCGTGTCACTTAGTTTCTGGTTGTTTTTTTTAACTATCACAACTTATTTTACCAGATAAATTGGTTTTATTCTTCCATTTACCATTTCAGTCATCCATGGAGGATGGCTCCAATTCTTAGCCTTGTTTCTCCCAAGGTTTCTTCCTTATAACGTTTATGGAGTCTGTTGCTCTAAACTTGCTCAATTTGAAATTGGTCCTAGATATTAGAAGAGAATCTAAAATTATAAAGCTACCTTGACAACGCTCAATTTTTAAAAGGGCCATATATATGTCCCGATTACATAACGTGCAATTTCACAGGTTGTATGGTGGTCGTTAAGCGACATATGTCTGTATGTCTGTTTCCATTGGTAATCAAAGAACACTGAACACCATACAAACCTTCTAAAAAAGGTGCCAAAACTTATTCGCATACTATTTGTGTGTGTGTGTGTGTGTCCAAAAAATGTTTTCATGCTAGATTCCACCCCATCAATACTTTACTGTCTACATACCGGAACTGAACTAAATGTCAGAATCGAGTTTGAGTTGAAAGGCCTCTGCGTGCTCAGCGCTTTTATTTTGTAACTAGTAAGAGGTGTTAATTGCTGTTTGATCCCATTAACGACGAGAGCTATTCTCTCTGCCTTTATTTGCTCTTTTTCACTTGCTTTTTTCTCTTAATGGAAGTTTTTCCCCCCAACCACACACAATCAGGAGAGCTGCTTCTGGTGTAATGAATATTATCATTAAGAAATATTAATGTGGGAAGCCACTGTGACCCAGAAGCTCATTAGTATCTGTGAGCTGAGGGCCTCCGCGTACGGACGCCTCTCCACCTGCGCGAGGGATGACACTCGTCCCTAATTCACCCCGTGATCATGTCTCATCCCTGACCTCCTTGTGACCTTAACCATTCAGAGGAGAACAGTGTAGGTGCAATGACTCTTGCGTGAAATGAGTCCACCCTCGTAAACGTACAGTGAATGTATCTTGGCGAATTAAGTGTTTGTTTATAAGCCGGTGAAATCGTCTTTAGTTACTCTGAACAAGTGCTAAGGCAGGGCATGATTCGAAGGAAGGGGGCACCCACGGTGATTCAAACACAGAAACACAAAGAGGACATGGGAAGGGACTTGGGGAAAGACTAGAAAATAATATTGGGGCACCTTGACCTCGGGTAACCATAAGAGTGCTTTTCTATGGCACTGGCAAACCACAGAAAAACCTCACCTTGCCAGAGATGGGATACAAACCAAGGCTGCATTAGTCGGTAGAGATAAGAGGAGTTCTTATTTGTTCGTCAGTGACTGCATAGCACACACCACAATTAGTTTAAATTCAGTCATTGTACTTAAAAACTGATACATTCAAGCAATTGTGTGTTAAGGATCTTGCTCAAGGAATAAAAAAGTGGCAGAGGTTGCCTTTGAACACTGGACCTTCTTGTTTTAATGCTGTTTCAAAACCAATAGGGCACCAAAAAGCACTGGTTAGTTGGTTGTTTGATCCAAGAAAAATCTTACTCTATTTAGTCCATTACTCTAAATACTAAAATTGCTAAAGTAAAATTGTCATCGCTTACTGGCCCACCTTTACTGCTGTGATCTCTGTAGCACCTATTGTGATGGTAATAACACACCGACCCTCTAAATCCACAGATAGTTCTACTCAACCTTATGTGAATGCTTGCATAGAATTTGCATATGCATGTTTCTTTCTGGTTCACTAACAGAACTTAATTTTAAATGATGTACACAGGTCTAGACAACTGACCACGATGATTCCAATCATTGATCCTCAGCCTGTAATGGAAAAGGGGTGAAAGTCCATCACAGGGTTGCATAGGTGTCAGTGTTGCAGCACTCTTTTGGGTTTTAAGTACCAAACGTTCCTACAAGTATAGAAAAACCTGCTATCTGACAGTGTGTATATCTCTTAATCCTTTTTCTGTCTAATATAATGTGTGTGTGCTGCATTCCTAATTGCATTTGTGTGAGTGTGACTGAGCGGATGCGAGTTCTTTCGAGTCCTTGTGATTATTAATTTCAACCCAGTTATTTTTTTCCCTCTCGTACAGTATTGGCATACATTAATTATGGTAGTGTTATTCTGATATCCGGCATCTCTCCCAGTAGAGACGGTGCTCCACATAATTACACAGTCAATACTCATGTTACCATTAGCACAGCGTTAAGGCTCCAGAGCCACTGCGCTGCTTGTGGCAAGAAAACACTGTGCTTTATCCAGATGTGAAGCTGAATCCGCTCCCCGCTCACAGGCCTTTTAAGCAGACAAATTGAGCCGATGCGCTAGCGCTGTGGGCGAATTAGACAATAGGGTTCTTACAAAAGTGAATCAGAAGTCGTTTTGTTGCCTTTATAGTAAGAGAGCTCGCCACCTTGAGAGAATTGAAGAGTTAAATAAATGCATCTGTGCTTAATTACAGACGTTGCAGCCGTGTTCAGTTTGTAGCATTTCAAAGCTAAACCCCTGTTGAAGCAGGTGCTAAAACTATGCCGTTTCTATTACAATTTACCTCTAAAGTTTAAGTGAAAAGCAAGATCTGTTAGCAGATTTCAAGGGAAAAGTTCACACCGCCACCTGGGTACCCAGACAGAGCTGCTTCTGCCGAATTAACAGAGAAGTTTTAGCCAGTAGGACCTTTTTCCACAACTTTAATTATGATTTCTTTGATTTGAATAATTTCTTAGAAAGCATGTGATTTTATTTTCATTTATTAAACTGTTCTATGTAATATACTATTTGCAATATATATATATATATATATTATTATTATTTTATTTTTTTATTTTTTTATTTATTTTTTTCCAATTTTAGAGGCATTTTGTAATTTATTTATTTTCATTGTGTTTTTTAATTTCACTCAGCAACATTATTTTGTATTTTCTGGTCTTATTTTTGACATATTATTTTTAAAATTAACATCTGCTTTTTATTAGATTACAAGTTCAAGACAGAACATACTTTAATGTTTTATTTACTTCCATTTATATCTTCCTTTTTTGTATTATTATTTTACTGAAATCATATTATTTTATTTTACTTTGCTAAATTTGGAGGCAAAATTCATGTGATTTGTTTACTTTTGTTTTTTTAATAAGTATATTTTATTTTAATATTTAATTATAATGATTTTTTTATAAAAAAGATTTGAAAATGAAAATCACATTATTTTACAGGTTTTTTTTTTTTGTTATTGCAGTAACTTCAGAAGACATCTCTGTTTTTCACTGTTTTATTATTGAACTTTTATTTTTGGTAACTGACAAATGTAAATAATTTTGTCTTATTTTTGTTAGATTTCTTTCTTGATTTTATTATAATGTTAATATAATCATTGTTTACTTTAAATCTGAATCTTTTTATTGTCATCTTTTGCAGTGTATCCAGTTCAGATTTCTTGTAATTAAGACCTATGGCCAATCATCAGAACTAACCTGTGTTAATGGTGGCCAGTCTTTAGTGTGCCGCGTGACGTCTTTGAGCTCTCGAGAGACCCTTGCTACTTATTTCCCTTTCCTCTCGAGCGATAAGGTTTCCTGGCTCCTCTCCTGACTGTTTTTTGCACCAGCATTCGATAGCTGATTCATTAAGACTTGGAAGGGAGTCCTGCGGTTCCATTTAATCAAACCAATCACTGCAGCAGACTCGGCCAATCAATCACAATCCTTAGCCAATATGCTACATTCCATAAGCGTGGCAGAGTTCTGAGAGGAACCAGTGCAGCTTTTTCCAGTCAGCCTGTTTATTCTCAGAGGAAGTCAGCAGTGCTCATGCAGTCGTGTAGTCCGGTCTGAGTGACTGATTATGCCATGCCATCATATTCCATATTATCATACATAGAAAGATATAACAATGCTTAGTGTCATCAGGTACATCAATAAATGAAGAAATATAACATATTCCTGACTTTAGTTGCCTTTTAAAGTAACAAAATGGTACCTTTATCATGTGGAATCCATTGCGGCAATCGATTATATTGAAAATACCCAGTAAACACATTTGCTGCTGTACTGGGAAGCCTTTCCACTACATTTCGGGAAAAATAACATGGCTCTGAGGTGCACTACCAGCCATTGTGTACTGCCACTGTTTGTCTAAAGGAGTCCATGCCTGTATAGACTGAAATAACAGAGATCACTAATTAGGTGGGGTGTCTACATACTTTTGGCCATATTGTGTGCTAGTTCCATTCCACTCACTAAGACGATGTTACTGATTTTGAGGCATTTACCACTGAGGGTATGCTTCCAATACGTCAGAAAGTAAGTACAAAAGCACCGCCTAAAATGATACCCCTACGCATTAGATTTCTCTAGAATTGCCACTTTACTTTCACACTCTATGGTTCTGTTTAAGAAAAATAGATATAAAAAAGCCCTTTATAAGCACAATGATAAACGTTTTCCCATCAAACCTACACATTGTGTAATTTAATTTTTGTTCGTCATAATAATGTAATATATTTATTACAATTTGTTCTTGTTTTTTCATATTTAGCTTTTCTGTATCAAACCTATTTCTATAAACCTATTAATTAATTATATTTAATTATACTTCTCATTGTGATTGGGTCCATTTTTGACTCTTGGGCCTTCCAAGGTTTCTTCCTTATAACATTTTTATTTTATAACTTATAACAGTTTTTCCTTCCCACTGCCACCCTAGGCTTACTCATTTAGGGCTGTGGGCCAGATAGTTGTAAAGCTGCTTTGAGACAATGCTCTTCTGCAAAATGTGCTATAAAATAAATTTGACTTTGACATTTGAAAAAGTTTGTGGAAAGCAGTGTTTCTTTGCCAAACCTCAGTAGATATGTAGTGCTGGTTCAAGTCTTAAAATATGTGAAGCAAGTAAATCAGACTTTTGTGTCACAGGGTAACCTTTGGTCTAGCCCTTGAGACTCGGGAGCAACTACCTGAATCAGAAAGTTAGCTTGATATGACCGAGTTATATTAATTGTGGCAGGTTAAAATGCTGAAAGATGTTCTTTAAGGTGTCCTCGAGCATTTTTTGATTGAACGTCACTTATAATGTGGTGTTTTGCTGGTCACCATAATAACTCTTCAGTGCCAACGGCATTTTTTGAATCATTACTGGTCTCGAATTGGTCCCCAGAGAAACCAAGCAAACTGAGCAAAGAACTTTTAAGATGGTTCGGAATGTGAAAATGCCAGTTAGACCATCAGCCATATGCTTTTAAGCTGGTTCCAGTTGGTTTGGTTCAATATGAGTTTTGGGCTTTTTGCTTTTTTGCCTCTTTAGGTTTATTTCTCGATGTTTTTCTTTCAATTATTTGCTCTACTTAATTTTTATCTGTCTATCAGTTTGTCTCCTCCTGTCACTCCCCAGTCTGCCTTATTGATGGGAAGTTCCACTGAATCCATTTCACCTGCCCATCTTAATTCCCGAGAGGACTTCAGGGAGTACCAACCACCCAACCTACATTTCTTATTCACAATAGCTTTCACTTGTACAGTATGCTCAACTGGATTATCCATGTCTTTGCTAGTCATTTTGATTGAGTGTGATATGATATGGTCACTAGCATGGGACACTAGGCATGAGAGTACAGTGGAATCTTGGGAATTCCAATTTAATGGGTTCCAAAGGGCAGTCAAACTTCCACATGTTTGAAGTCTACATCAAATTTCCATATGTCAAATGCCAAATAAGAATTAATGTAAGTAGGATTCATTCTTTCAAGAAACCCAAATGACGGATTGTCTGCCTATATTTATATAAAATCAATGATTAAAATCATGATTAAAGCAAACGAATGGAATACAATAGTAATAATAAAAATAAATGCATGGACAAATCTAAATTCCTATGCCTATGATGTCGCCCTAGTTCTGTTGGGTTCCGACTGGACTGATTACATACATTGTCATTGCAAGGTTGCACCGTTTACATTACGGTTCCCATGTTTGAAATCTGAATTGTTGTTCAATTTGGGGGGAAAATGTTTTAAACGGAATTGTTCGAGTAAAGAGGTGTATGAAGTCTGAGGTTCCACTGGTGATCATGTAAAATCTGACTGAATGTTTTATTCATGGATGAATAAACGAAAGGTCGTAATTGCTCCTGGAGTCGATTTAGTACACTGAATGGAGCTTGATTTTTGAATGAGTCCAAATCATGAATAGGCAACACAGAGTAGGATCTACATGGGCACAACAACCTGGACTATGTGTTTTTACTAAATTACCTCCCACATCACCAGGAATGGGTTCCTGAACCCCAGTGCTCCCCAGGGTGGGACTGGGTCTGTGGTTTCCCACATTACAGATAAATTTATTCATGATCTTGATCCACTATGAAATAGTGAATCACTCATGTATCATTCATCTCTATTTTGCATCTCCACAACCTCTGTTTCTCTTTCTGTAAAAAAGAAATCCGACAAAGATCGGTGGGTATGAGCTCAGTAATCTCAGTCAGTTTTCTCAGTCTGTCCATGCATACACTTTCTGTCCACTCGCTTTCTCAACTTTACTTTCTATTTCTCTTTATCGCTATCTCGCCCTTCGTATATGACTAGGTTTCTCTTACTCCCTCTTTATCTGATCCCCTATTCTTTATTTTTACATCGGTCTCCTTCTTTCCCTAAGTCTCACTCTACCTCAGCATGTTTCTCTCTTCCCCCACCCCACCCCACCCGTGTCTCTGCGGCAGTGGGTCCCGGAGTGGCGCTCCTGGCTGGCCTGCCGGTTGTTTGCCAGTGTCTGAGTCCTGCTGGAATTGAGTCCTGAATGAAGGCGGTGGAATGAGCGCCGTCCCAGGCTGCTTCCTCTCCCTCCCTCATCAGCATTCCACCGATGAGAGTAATTAAAGCCCAAATTAATTCTGCTGTAAGCAGAGGAGCCACTGAATAACTGATATTAGAGGCTAGATGATGAATGCTTGGCATCAAGGGAAGTCTCCTGGGGGAGCAGAAGGATAGAGGAAGGAGGGGGAAAGACAGGGAGAGAGAAAGAGAGAAAGAGACGGGGGAAAGATGGAGGCAGGGGGTGAATTCCTCTCTTTCTTTTTTCCTGATTCTTTTCAGGTTTTAACTTTTAGCTTTACTTTCTTTTCCGTCTTTTTAGGTATTCAGGTTTCTCTACAGAGCGGTCATTGACTTGCATTGACGCAAAATCAATCAAACGTTAGGGTAATACATCCCAACAGACTGGGTAATTCCATAAATAATAGTGAGTGCAGGAATTTTGGTTCCCACATGAAGCAGACTGCTGTTCCAACATTTTGTACATACTATAGGACTTCATTTCTATCTTCTACTGTTTACTTGCGATCTTATCCTCATGACACTGGGTTGCCACTGTCACCCCTGACAGCTCGGTAGGGCGGCTTTTGGGACATAGGAAGCAAACCAACAAACCAAGGCTGGAAAGTACAAGCCCTTCTAAATGTACATAAATATTGGTTTCTTGTTTCCATCTTTCTTTCTAGTAAAAACTTCCATATCTTCTCTCACTTTAATTATTTCTTCCGTTCATAACTTGTATATCTTTTTTAGATCTCATTAGCTCAAACTATAAACCTTTAAATCTTCTTATAATGATTCTAGATTCCATTACAAAGTTTAATATCTATATCTCCTCACAATTGTTCAAATTTCTCTATATTTGTTTAGATCTACTTATATCTCTTTACATATACATATCTCTTTCTATAAATATTTAGGCTTCAGACTTCAGACTTCTTTTTTGCCTTTCTTTTATTTTTTCCTCACACACAAACATGTCCAAAAGATGCACTAGAGATGCACTTGCACCAGCTCTCTACAATGGTGTGGCAACTGTAGTTGAGAATTTAACCGATTAGATCGGCTAGTAAGCTGATTGTAGTCTGTGATTAGCTGATTAGTGCTGTGTCTGCTCAGGCGGTGTCTCTGATGAAGATCTAGCGAAGCATTTAGCACCTGTCTAAGATCTACAGCATTATTTTAATATTGCTTTTATTTCTGTTAAGACCAACAATAATGATTATAATATTATTAACTACAATAATAGTCATTATTTAATATTAATAAAAAGTGCTTTATCTTTTCATAACAACACAATCACACAAAACATTTCTTCATTAATTTTCAAAGCAAGGTTTACATTAAAACATAGTACATATATCTTTTTAGTTCATCATACACATATTTGTGACTACGTAGGAACACTTTTTAAAAAGTACACCGTCCACACTTATATGATTCACTGATGCCGTCTGTTCTTGGCCGCTTTATTTTTGGAGCAGCACATCTTTAGCACTAGCAGTCACAAGGCGCCGAGACAAACAGCCGAACTCATTTAGACGAAGGAGTGCTGCCAGTCCTCTGAGAGATCCAATATTGTGTCATTATTTGCAGTTGCCGTAGGATTCAGTGATATTGTGATAGCATTGTGTATTAGATTATTGTGCGTCATTGAGTTGAGCCTGGCCGGCAGCGAAGACAATTTCATTTGACCTTTTATTTTAGTCTGCTTCATATACAAATCCGTTCCTCAATCAGATGAGCTTCTAACACTCACAGGAGAACACACTTATCAGTAGCACTGGATTAAAGCACTGAGCATGTGCAGAATGCTTTAATGCAAGATGTATTAGTAATAGAGCTACTGTAATGTACATAATCAGTGCAAAAATACACAAAAACACCAAAATATGCAAATTTACTGACATTATATCAATAAAAAGGTGTAATTTCTTTTACTAAACTGGTAAAAATTTAATATAAAATAAGTAAAAGTTTGGGTACCAGATAAACTACTGCTTTATCCTTTGTCCTTCTCTTATTTGTTCTTTATTTTTGCTAACATTAATAGAATCCATAAAGAACAACCAAAAACCACCTAAAAATAAAGAATATAACATTTGGTGTGTGCAACAGTTTGGGCACCATGTCAGATGATCCTCTTGTGTTGATTATTATTATTATTATTATTATTATTATTATTATTATTATTATTATTATTATTATTATCATCATCATTATTATTATCACCATTATTATTATTATTAAAATAGCAATACTTAAATATTATTTCATTAAAAACTATAAATGTTATTTTGAATTGGTGCATGGCTATTTATTTGGTTATTATTATTGTTATTATAATAATAATTATTATTATTATTATTTTTCTTTTTTAATTAATAATACTATTATAATTCATAAATTATTAAGAATTTATTTATTTAATAACATACAATTATTTTTTATAAAACATTTAAATTAATTGTTTCCTAGTGATTTGATTGATATTGATTTATTAATTATTATTAGTAGTAGTATTATTAGTAGTGTTGAGCATCTAAAATATATATATATATTTTTTTATAAATAATGTGTTTTATTTCATTAAAACAATCAATGTTTTTTAACTTATTTTTTACTGGTACATAGTCATTTAATAAGTTATTATTATAATTATTATTTGTAATAATTATTATATTTCACAGTTGGCAGACTAGCACGTACCCTTAACATTTCATTTCAGTGCCAGCAGGGGGCGCTTCAGACCCCCTCACCCTTACCCCACCTCCAGTCTCATCCCAGGTGTCCCTAGAGTATCATTTAAACCTATCCCTAAATCCCACACCATCATGTGTCTCTATGTCAGTCCAGGAAGTTCTAGTTTGCGTTTTTTGTTTTGTTTTTATGGGCAATAGATAAACAATAAAATGTTTCCATTCAATCACTGTAAACTTTATCATCATCACTCTCCAGCCCTTCAGCTTTATTAAACCACATATCTTATTATATGATCATGTTTTTATAATTGGCCCATTGTTTCTTATGCTCTGCTACTAGCAGGATGATCTGTTCTGCCCGGCAACCGAGCTCTGATTGGTCAGCCTGATTTTAACACAGAAATTCAGTTTCAAGAAGTCTATCAGTTTCGTCCTGGGTGTACAGGCGGGCATTAATGTACTGTTTGAAAACAAGACGAGCATTTTTTCAGACTGAATGAATTTTATATATAAAATATATAACGAATAGAAACTATTTCAGACTTTTAGGGAGCGTTCTAATCATGGATCATGATCCAAGTTTCTCTGTAATAAACTACAAGGGCATTATTAATGCAATCAAGGTTTGTTTTGTGTTTTGGGGTGGGTTTTTTTCGGTAAATGTTGCCACTGGAGGTATTCCTAAGGAAGCTTATTATTATTTTTTTTATTTTTATTTTATTTTTTTATTTTTTTTGGGGGGGGGGGCTGCAGTAATATCTTGCTCTATTACCCTCACATAAACCCAGGCTGTAGAGAAAAGATGAGACTCAGCGGGACACGGGCTTTCTCCCCGGACACCGTGATGAACGATCTGCCGTTCAGGACAGAAACCCAAATACACCGAGGGGCCCAGGAGTCGCCCCTCTCATCACCCAAACCCGTATTGATCACAGGGATTCATTTGTTTGTCATCAAAGGGCCACAAAATAAGAAATTTACTTTTATCAGCCGTGGGTCCTACAGATATTGATCAGGTCTTATGAGCGAGGACTTTCTCTCACATGCAGGAGGCAGGAGAATCAGCAGAATCTCCACCTGGAGCTAGCAGAGAAAATAAAAGCAAAGGGGAAAAAAAAAGTAAAGAGGAAGCAAGGAAACAGAAGAAATAGGAGCAAAAGCAAACATAATAAGAGGAGTGACGGTAAAAGAGCAAATAAAAACAGAAAAGCAAAGAGAAAATAAAGCGAATGAAGAGCTTTAGACCCACTTTTACCTTGTCGGGTTTTCATGGAGGCACCAGGAATTATTTCCCGACAAGATAGATAACAGAGCTCGTTAGTGGATAATCACCCAAGTGGATGCCCCTCCCTCAGAGACAGCCAGCCATGGCCGACTGTAATGCCTGGCCTGGCTGGAAAGCACGCTAAACTGTCAAAAATAATCAATAAATAAATCAATAAATAAGTGTATTTATTATTTATTTGATCTGTTTATGTTATATAATAAACTTATAAATAAATATATTGTATATACTTATAAATAAATATATTTATAATACAGTATTCATTTATGTACTATGTGCTTAACAATATGTTATGGAATTAATTAATTAATTATTTTATTTATGTAATCTGTTGGTATTATTTCGATCATTTTTATTTATTTATTTATTTATTTATTTAATTTATCATTTATGTAATATGTTTGACATTATCTTTGCACCCATAAACGTATTTATTTATTTGTTTATCTATTTAAATCGTTGATTTATTTATGCTAACCAATATCTTTTAGCGCTGTACGAACACATTGATATTATTATTTAATATTATATTGAATGTATTTATTTAATCTGTAAACTGTTGTTTAACATTTTAGTTTTTTATTTATTAAGTTGCTTTTTTGTTTTATCTGTCGCTTTTTAGGACAGACTTTTTAAATTTCTTGTTCCTCGGATGTTTCTACTTAAGAATCGACTGAGGAGGGAGGAAAATAAAAAATATAAATAAATCTTTATTTTTCAGCACTTTTCAATTTCTCGAGGACGTTTATTTTTTTTATTTAAAAATAACATTTATTTAACCTACAATTAAATAAAAGTAAATTTGGGAAAAAAAATAAATGAACAGAAGAAAACCATTGGCTCTCCACCGGAGGGCGGAAAAAGCTAAAAAAAAATAAAAAAAAAAAATAAAAAAAAAAAATATATATATATATATATACAGTATATATAATTCAGCCATTGGTGCTGCGGCGGATCCGAGATGTTTTTTTTTTGTATTTGTTTTTTGTCGGCGGATCCGCGAAACAAGCAATATAAAAAGTCTGGCTTTAGATATTTTTATTTTTTAAATATATTTGTCATATTGAATTATATCTTTTGATATCGTATAAAAAAGTAATTTATATGTATTTAGTTAGTTCTTTGTTTATTTTTCTGTTTTGCATTATCTTGATTGCGTTAAGAACAACATTCTTAATAAATTGATGTTTTTATTTATGCATTTACTCTTTTAAAAAATAAACAATAAAGAATAAGTCATGTCTTTTTCTGGTTATTTCATCTGCCTAACATTATGCTTTGTTTATGCTATTTTTTTGTTTTTATTCCTGATTGAAAGACATTTTGACTTTGGTTTAAAGTTCTTCATTACTTTTGACAGATGACCTGTTTAAGAATCTGACCATGATGAAGAGTGAAGGTCTCAGGATTGGGATAAGAACCTCCTTATGATCTCATGCTCTGGTTTCTCAGTGGACGTCAGTGTACTGAGGACATCTACTGGTACTCAGTTCCTTTAAAACAAATCGGTTCCAGGTCCGGTTCTCAGTCTGTAGAAGGTTGTACAGAAAATCAGTGAAGATGAAGAACACCTTTAGATGATTTGTTTTCACCTCCTTCCCTCCAACAGCTTCTTCCATAACCTAACGTTATAAATGTTGCAATACTCGTGCAGTCTTTCTCTAAATCATGTGTGTGATGTATGATCGTCTCCATGCTGGCTGACGGTGGAGGCTGTAATATAGACCGATGTTTCCGGAAGGCCATCGGCTGCCACATGCCTCATCACTGACATGGTACGAGATGTAGCTGTGACTGATCCATTCATCAAAGCATTTTCTCTCTCTCTCTCTCTGTCCCCCTCTCTTTCTGTCTGTCTCTCTCTCTCTCTCTTTCTCTCTCTCTCTCTTTCTCTCTGTCCCCCTCTCTTTCTGTCTGTCTCTCTCTCTCTCTGTGAGTAAAACTGTCTCTGTCTTTCTCGGTCTCGCTTTCTCTGCCTGTCTCTCTTTCTGTGTATGTCTCTGTCTCATTGTGATTAAAACTGTCTCTCTCTGTCTCTGTCTCTCTGTCCCCCTCTCTGTTTGTCTCTATTTCTCTCTGTCTCTCTCTCTCTCTCTCTCTCTCTGTAAGTAAAACTGTCTCTCTCTCGCTCTCTCTCTCTCTCTCTCTCTCTCTCTCTCTCTCTCTCTCTTTCTCTCTCTCTCTCTCTCTCTCTCTCTCTCTCTC
>JAVSBV010000127.1:7261186-7272903 GCA_033117975.1 Parotocinclus spilosoma | reverse complement strand
CTAATCACTGGCTAACAGAACATTAGCAAGTTAGGGCATAATAATTTGAATGACTTGACTTGAGACTTGCTTGACTTGCTTGAATTTGTGACTTGGGAAATGCTTGAGACTTGAAGCTTAAGACTTGAGACTTGATTATGACTTGCACATGTGTGGCTTACACCCACCTCTGCCTTTGCTTTATGATCTAAGATGTACTTTTGGCAGGTTATAGGGTCATTAGTGGCCAAAACAAATTATCTTGCTGCAGGGAGGCTGACTTTATTTAGCATTTTTGTGGATGTCCATCAACCCAGGCCAAAAACAGAAAGAAACCGGCACTGACTAAAACCACCACTCTAGCTTTAGGAACGGTGTTGGGGCATTATTAGTGCGGCCTGTATTCCTTCTCAACAATCCCAACTAACTTGTTCCTGCCATAATTTTAGTGGGGCACCGTTACATTTTGCAGGGTGTGCACATTTTACACACCTCCAACAGATGACCACTGCCTCGATAATGAAACTACGGATAAAGGTTTAGCATGTCTCCAGACCTAAACCCTATTGAGCATCTGTGGGGCATTCTTAAATGGAAAGTAGAAAAGCGTACGGTCTATAACATCCACCAGCTCTGTGATGTCATCATGGAGGAGTGGAAGAGGATTTCAGTGGTAACCTGTGAAGCTCTACTGAATTCCATGTCCAACAGAGTTAATGCAGTGCTGGAAAACAATAGTAGTCACACAATGTACATACATATTGACACCTTTGCACAATTTGGCCATTGTCCCTTACCTATATTTGTGTCCATGGTTTAGATATTAATGGTTGTGTGTTGTTATTTTGAGGGCACAGCAAATTTACACAGTTCTACAAGCTGTATACGGACTACTTTACATTCTATCAAAGTGTCATATCTTCTGTGTTGTCCCATAAAAAGCTATCACAAATTAGTTACAAACATGTAAGGGGTGTTCTCACTTTTTAGATTGTGAATGTATTTGTCTTACTGATGTCTGATTGACAGAAAACCAGTACGAGCAAATCTTTGCGACACCTGTTGTCAGAAAAGGGAATAGGGCGCAGAAAACAACATGGTAAGTGTTGTATAACAAAATTCTATCATTCAATACAGTGCAGCATTCCAGGGCAAAGATTAAATGGGAAAGGGAGATGGGTTTTGAAATCGAGAACGGTTTGTGGACACAAATACTGACCAAAGGTAATTTCTCGCTGTCTTGTGCCAGATTGAACTTAATGCACTTGAAGGTGGTTCATAGAGCTCATATGGTTAGCTCAAATTTATCCTGGAACGAAACCCAATTGTCACCGTTGCGATGTTGACCCAGCAACACGCACATATATATCACATGTTTTAATCATGTTGCAAGTTAAGAAGGTTTTGGGATTTCATGTACTTCCACTCTTTCCATGGTACATGGTAAGCAATTTGATCAGGGTCCCATATTGGCTATTTTTGGCGTTTCTTTGGGCATAACCCAATGGAGCGCACATTAATTAAATGCCATAGCCTTTACCCTACTGTTAGCGAGACGCAGAATTTGACTTAGTTCGAAATCTCCTTCCCCCCCTCTCGCATTGCCTATGGTTGAAAGATTTCATGCACTTTTTGAGCCTCGAGAATATTAAGTTCAGTTTGAGGGGTTCTGCAGAAAATTTTTATAGGTGCTGGTCACCTTTTATAAAATTTTTTCAGTCCCTATCACTGTTTCCTGTGGAGAACTCTGACAATCCTACATCTTAATTAATTTATATTCTGTATGTAACATTATTCACTTATTTATTATTATTATTGTTATATTATTCATTTATCTATTTTTATAGAAATGTTTATTTATTTGGGTATTTACCCCTTTTTTCTCTATTCATTATCGTTATTATTATTATTGTTATTATTATTATTATTATTATTATTATTATTATTATTATTATTATCATCATCATTATTATTATCATCATCATTATTATTATCATTATCATTACATAACTTCTAATCACTAATGTTTTTGCTCTTTCACATGATCCACTAGTGCTTGATTTGTTTTGTTTTTGTTTGGGTTTTTTTGTAAAACTGGAATGAAAAAAAAAACAACTGTAAAATTAAATTAATTAACAGCCTCAATCAGACTGAAAATACAAATATTGAACAGCTACACTATACAAATTAGAAATAATGTTTGGCCACCTCTTAAAATGCTACATTTTGGTTATTTAATTTAATTTAATTTAATTATTCTATGTCTTATGGTCCATTTACTTTTCATAATGCTTCTCTGGGTCAGATTGTTCAAAGGCTTTGGCTCCTGTCCCGCTAGAACACAGGGCTGGATAGGGGTCATTGTTGAACCTTTTAATGGCCTATGCTATCTTAGGTGTGACCAGTCGTTCCTACGTGTGTGTAGGGCCGGGTATTATAAAAGAAAATAATAACACTTAAATCTCATATCACTCACCTACTGTTATACAGTGAAGTCAAAACTGGCTTGAGATCTAGTAGGTACAAATCTGCTACACAGACAGACAGACACATGTTTCTTCTTTTCTATAGAGAAGATTGTGCAAGGCATCCGAGAGTGACGGGTTATATTTAAACCAGAGGGAGAAACAGGAGAAAGAAGCGCTTAGGAGAATAAAAGCGTTGGCTTGAAGAAGCAGAGGGAAAGATTGGACCCTTAAGGGCGCCAAATGCAGAAGAGATGCATCTTTGTCGCCTTGGGACTTACACACACTTGCACACAGCATGTCACACAGTGTGCGAACTCCTGCTCGCTGTTTCTTTATCTCTTTCCATCTTCACCTCGTAGTCATCCAGACTTCCTCTGGCTTTCAGAAGGCACTAAGGCAGTTGATACAGAGGTGAGCAGGATAAATAATAATAAAAGCACCTTCCTTCAATTATATAGACGTCCTGTTCATCACTGCCGTACAAAACCCGAGAGGGAAATCGTCCTCTTTGATGCTAAGGTTTTTTTTTCCTAAGCTCTTTTGACATTTATTAATAGCACAGCGACATATAACAATTTAAACAGTAAGATGGTCCCACATGATATCGGAACTCTAGGGACACCCAGGGCCTGGTTAGGTAATGTTGTTAGCCAAAGGATCAAAAGTTGATGAGAAATCCATAGTGGAGTTGGGAAATTGGCTGAAACGTTTCCAGAGAGAACGCAAGAAAAAATGTTGAAAATGCTAATGTGTAGGGACATAACGATACATCGTGACATGATTTAGGCTTCTTTTTGGATGATCCACTAAGTTTTTGGCCCACCCAGAGGTTAAATCACTTTAAAAAATTTAACTAAACAGTAGGTTGCAGTGGTTGATGCATTTTGACCGTGGTTGTAGTAGATCCTAATATTAGTTTGCATTTGGTAAGATGATTATTGGTGTTACAAAATAATTTTTCTGTTTCTAGTCATTTTTTTTAATTGCAGGGAACGTAATTTTATTTGAATTTGAAAAATGTGCATTTTTTCGCATTAAGAAATGAGAAACCTGAGAAAGGAATTTCTTTTTTTCATGTAAAAACTAAATGTGGAAGCGTTAGACTCCCACTGATGTGGGATTCTAAACAGCTACACACCAAACACTAGCATTCCTGACAAACCCAACAAAAAATCAATAATAGCTCAGAGTGGGAGGGTCCCTAAAATTAGTCATCAGAACCTGGGAATGGGTCCTTTTTTTAGTCTTTCAAGGGTTTTTCCTTATAACGTTTGAGGAGTTTTTCCTTTCCACTGTGAACCTAGGCTTGGTCAATTCGGGATTGGTCTATAAGATAATATAAAATTGAAAGGCTTTTGTGAGGCAGTGCTCTATTGTTAAAAAAAAAAAAAACGCTTCAGAAATAAATCTGACTAACTTTGACATAACTGACATTTGCTAATGCTGTAAATGTAAATGTAACTGAGGAATTGAAGGTTAATGGTTTTGTTCAAGGCCCCAAGGGTGGTAGAAGCAGGATTTGAGCTCACAATCCACTCTTTATTAGTCCAGAGTTCTAACCACTGAGCCCCCACTGTAGATATACAACCTAAAAAAGAAAACGCTTTGTAATAATACATTTAAACTGAGCAGTTGGAGCTTTATGGTCCGGTTTCCAACAGTGGCAGCTTTTGGAGTTTAAACCCATAACCGTTCGATTAAGCCCAAAGTCCAGATCCAGAACCCTGTTGAGCTGTAGAGCCATTTGGATTAATAATAATGAGACAAAGTTATTTGCTAAGTACTTACATTAGACTTCCAGAGAGTGAGAAAGATTGATTGTCTGTCTTTTTGCTGTCTGAGTCCTGGCTGAATTAGTGTAACCAGAAACGTCTCAGGGGCTCCTTAGAGGGGAGCGGGTGGGGGAAAGAATAAAGCTTTAAGAGAACATGGGTGCCATTAAGGCTAGGCCGCAGTGCCACTAAAAGCACAGTGATCTGCACTCTGTCTCTGTTTGGACGGCTGGGACTTGCCGGTTGTGGTCGGAGCGATGAGAGGAAAAAGGACCGGCCCTAATCCCAGATGAGCCGCTGCTCTGTCGAAAGCGGGATGGTGAGGCTCGTCATGGGGAGGCTTTCCTGTAAAGTTCAGCGAGTGACCACATTTCTCATTACAGCTTCCCTTTGGTGCATTCTCATTTTATTAATCCTGAGTGAGATACTCCAGTTACACATAACATGAATGGGTTGCTGTGGTTGTTTTCTGACAGTTCCACTCTTTGCTTTAAAGTAAACCAGACTGCCATGACTTTTTAAGGACGTTTTTGGTTGCAGCAATTGAATACGTTGCCTTATGTTGTAACCTCAATTCATAGCAAACTTTTTCTGTTTTATTTGGATTGTTTTATGACTGTAAATACTCATGTTAATAGTTTATTACACCAAATTTGCACATACTAGTCAAGTCAAGTCAAGTCAAGTTTATTCATATAGCACCTTTCATATGCAACGGTCATTCAAAGTGCTTACAAATTAGAAAATACAAAGATAAGACAAATTTCAAATTTAAAAAACAAAAATATTTCAAAGAATAACAATAAAAATGGAAGTAAAAATAAAGTAAAAATGAATAAATGATTCAAAGTATTGAATATATTTAAAACAAATGAAGGTATTAGAATAAAAATACATACTAGATGGTGTCAGTATGTGATATTGGACTTTGCAATAAGGAAACTGACAGTGTCGTATTCAGTTGTGTTGTGTATTTATGACGTTTAAGCATAATATTAGAATTGGATGCAGAAAAAACTTTGCCAGTCCCTTCTTAACAAATTTGCATGTCTAAATAGTTTTAATGATCATTTTATGGTAATGATCGTTTTCCTCAGCAAACTTCTAACCAGGTTTAATTTTTCTGTCTCATTTGTATCACTGAGTTCATTTTATCCACTGAGTTCATTTTATCCATTGGTTTTTCACAGCAAACTTCTAGCCAGGTTTAATCTTTTGTCTCATTTGTATCACTAAGTTCATTTTATCCACTGGTTGAACTTGTGTGAAAGACTGATTATGTTTAGGTCATATTTATGCATATGCAATAATATTATGATGCAGATATTATATATTAAATATTATACAGGTTCTAAAGGATTCACAAACCTTTAAGTAGCACTGTATATTCAGTGAAGAGCTGTCATCTTTTGTATTGTTTAATGATGTAGATGGTTTAATCTGTGTCCCAGAAACCGGCACTGAAGCATGGGAGCATCTCTGCTTGTATTCTCTAGTCTTGTTTAGTGAGCTTAGCGTGGACATTGATGCGGCCCAGCATGTAGCCAGCAGCTCCATTTGGACACAGCACAGTACTGCTGTGGGATATTGAGAAGTACAGGGTGAAGTCATCCAGCTTTTCAGCCCAAATTTAGTTGAAGGATGGGGCAGCTAGATTCCAGACTTTGAAAACCATTCGCTATAAAGAACTATGAAAACTGAGATTAACCTGTAGGCTAAGCTATTATCATCAAAGGCCGTACGTCCACAAACTAAGGAGCCTGTAATATGATGGAGTCCTGATCAAAACAGGTTTTGTGGTGTGTAGAATGTGCCTTTAATCAAATGTGATTTTAGTCATCTGACATCCTGACTTACAAACCTCTGCAGTTTATGTAAGAATGGCTCTGGTTCAGTGGTTAAGGTACTGAACTATGGAACAGAAGTTCCAGGACCCAGATCTTCCAAACTGCCACTGTTTTTAGGGTTGAAGACCACTGTGGATTGGGGGAAGTCCGATATGAAACCCAATCTAACCCAAAACACAAGAGTCAAATGTTTCCAGGATTGCAAAATGTTGATTTTAGGCGGTGCCCTATAATGGATCATCATCCTGTCTTGTACCCTATGCCAACAGCTAGGCGCTAGTTTTTCCAGGGCTCTATCCACTTAATAAGCGGATAAGAAAATGAATAAATTAATGATCATTGTAAGTGGAAAAAAGCAATAAAACAAACAAACAAAAATGCAACCCAAAAGTTGTTCTTTTCTTTTCTTGCCCCCAAGATCTGATGTTGTAAATATGAAGTACTCTTAAAACTAGCCTCGCCCAATAAATATAAAAGTTCAATAGCTCATAAAATGATGTTTTTGTGCAGTAAAAGTGACTTCCTAAGAGCTGTTCTATATTCGTACCATGGCTTTGTGAGACCAAACAGAAGCAAGAAGCGCAGGTTTTATGGATTTTTCCTATTCCAGGCCTGAGAAACCTAGAAATGCATAGCCATCTCATGATCGCCACTTTCACCTGTACATTTCAGTTAAACCAATATTTTTGGTTTGAAATGGCTTTATTTCTTGGTGACACATTAGCTTTAACGGCTGAGATTAAAAAATTTTTAAAATCACAATATGAAAAATGCTGCCTTTCTCAGCTTGCCATTTCAACAGCCATCCACGAGCGGATCCACGAGCTTATCCATGAGCAGAGGCGGTAGTTTAATGGGCACAAGTCGTTTGTGTGTGTGTGTGTGTGTGTATTTGTCTTGCTTGTCATGTGCTTGTTTGCTCGTTAGCTCAGGATTAGGCTACAGTCTGTTCTAACTCGGTTGATGTGTTTAGAGACTTTGTGTAAATCATGTGCGTTGTGTGGCTGCCTTTTTCAACTATCTATTGTAACAAGCTATCAATGGTAGTTGTACATTTTTGTTCATGTCCTATTGTTAGTTGCTTAGTTGTCCCTCCACCACCTGTATAATCTCTGCAACAAATTCACTCATTAAATCGCTGTTTCATCTGGCTGATCTTCTGCATTGTTCCTAATACTGTAGATGCGAGGTATAGAAAAGGCCATAAAAGAACAAATTTGGAAACTAGATAGACTGGTTTCAGTTTTGGAGCATGACGGGGCAAGAGCGTGTGTGTCTGCTAAATGACATAAGTATAAGTAATTACTTAACATATAATGTAAACCTCAACAAAACAAGAATGTATTCAATTAAGGTTCTGTCACAGCAAGTGAGATCAGAATGCTCTCCTCGGCTCCATTTGGGCTTTGATATGACAGTTCGCATCAGAGTCCAGCCACGCCGGCTGGCCATTAGCAAACTGCAAAATGGATATTGTTTAACGTGCTTGCTCAATTTTATTGTCGGAACCATAAAGAGGAAAATGAATCCTCGTTGCGGAGCTGAAATGGCCAACTTCAGGGACCCAATACCTGTAAGTGCCATTAAGTGAAAATTGGCGCTCACATATTCCAGTGGTTTGATTAATTACTCTCTCGCATGCACTTCAGCTGTGGGCCAATGAAAGACGAAGAACAAATTGCACTGCATTTTGTTGTCCTGTTTTGTAAAAGTGGCTTAATTATTGGACACATGTTTTGCCACCTGGCGATGGAGGGGATCGCCATTGTATGACAACAAACGTCTGATGTCGTCAGGATCGACAGCGACGTGAGAATAGGCTCGGTCATTGTGCTGGGCTTTTTGTTGTGAGGAGATTAATGGTGGAGTTAGGGAGCAGATCACGGGTTTAGGAGCTTAGAGGTTTCAATTAGGGGCAATGCATTTCTGAACTGAATGCAGCAATGGTTTAAAAAGCCATTTCTGGACCTACAGTATTGTGCAAAAGTCTTGGACCACCATTAGATTCGATTTACCATAAAATACAACCAGCAAATTCCAAAAAATCTGAAAATATACTTATATAGGCTACAGGGCTACAAGTATTTAGTGTGAACTCCGTTTCCATTTGAGCCTTCTACAGTCAGCAGCTTGATCAGGTATTGATTATTAAAAAGGGGAGCAGCCAAGGAACAGCGTGAAAGCCCAAATTAAGGTTAAAGTTCATCAATTTTGAAATGAAGACTAGTGGAAAAGCGTCCACATTTTTGTTTAAATTATGCTGTACATAATCTAATGGTGTCCTACGACTTCTGCACAGTGCTAGACTTTTGTTGAGTCATTTCTACTGGCTAGTGGGTCACAGCTTGTGACATGATGTGCTATGAACCTGGAGGAGACCCAACTGAGGCTGGTGTTTGCTTTGAAACTCTAGCTGCTGACATCGATCCCTGTGTGTGACAAGGTTTAATAAACATGCACAGCACAGAAGTTTGGAAGTCTTCATCCTCTTCTGGCTCACCCTCTAATCTTGTTGACTGCTACGAGTAAGTTAGGTAGGCAGACTCTGGCCCTCTCCTCTCGCCCTCCCTCCCTTCTTTCCAATATGCACTTGGACCAGGGAGCCGACTGCACCTTCCCCTGTTCCGCAGGGATATGGGGGCCAGATGGAGGAATTTGATTAAGCAGCAGTAGAAGACCAAATGTTCAATTGGATCCAGAACCTGTAGAAGTACAACGAAAGAGGAAGGGAAGGCAAAAAAGCAAGGGGGGTTCAAAGAGGGGGTAGGTATCTAAAATGGCTGGCACGAGTGCGCTGACGGTGGATCCAAATGGGAGGTGCGGCGGACGCTGAGGTGTAGTAATGCAGAAGGCCTTTTTCCAAGTACCAGCTGGGCCTTTTAGGAGCTACACTCCCCACAGCAGACGCTTAGTAGCCTCCAAGCTGTTTGACTTAACCATATGTGGAACTATTTTTTCCTTTATACTTTGCCTTATACTCCTTCTCCTCCTCCTCCGGAGAAAGGAAGGTATGCCTTTGGGAGACTAGAAGCAGGTGAATTGGTCTTGACGTGACCACATGAATCACGAGTTCTGCAACTCTTGGGAGAGGAAATTGATCCAGAGGAAAGTCTGGCTCCCATTGGCACGACCTTAGAGTCTTGGCTGGCGTGTGTGGCTGAAATGGTGGACAGTGGGGTGTTTGAGTCTGTCCTTGCTCCTCATTGATATCCAGTTGCTTGTTTTTTGGCTCCCGCTTTTACCTCAGCAGATTCCAAAGTTCTTTCTAAAACTCTGTCCCTTTAGTGGAGTCTTTGATTTGCTCTACTTACCACAACTTCGACTGTCTCCAGGCGATCGGGCCCACTGTAGCTTCCTCCACCTGTCCCTTTTGATGGACTATGCCGGATAGCCAGACAACAAGAGATCTGATTACTGGTTTTATTCAAAGTGCTTAGTCACTGAGTATCTAAAATATAGTACTTACAATATATTAGCCTAAAAGGAGTTGTGAGTGTGACTGTGATAATGTCTGATCAACATTTGGGCCAACGTCCTGTTCCACAGAAATGTGGACATTAAACAGCACATATCTGTATCATGAACCACACAGATGTATCATGACACTGATTGATAGCTGAGAAGTGTCAAGGGAAGTGGGTTAATGCACCCTGACGGCTCCATGTAATCACTAAGGGCTGTATTTAAGAGTCAGAAGGTACATCTGTAGACACGTTGGGATGTGCACCTGCTCAGATTTGCTCCCTGACTCATCCAGATTATGTAAATAAGGTGTTTGCAGTTTACACCCACCCCCACCCCAGGTTGCTTGGTTTTTCCTCTCTCACGAGTGGGCTGTGAATTTTTTTAATTGAATGATACAGCAATTAGAAATTATGCAGTGTGGTCAAAATCCTTTACCACATGTCTGTTAGCATATAGGTCTGTGGTTCCATAAATTTTCTTTTATTATAATTAAAGTAATTTAACTACTTAACCTATATACACTGCTGACAATAAATAGTGGATATTTCTAAATTTTGTAAGCATATTGTAAGGCACATGCATTTTTGTTGTACCGCAATTGCAACGACACACATAACGGCACACCTACTGGGGCAGAACGTTTTTTACAACACATGCAGCATCAGTGTGAGTAGAGTGAATGCTGAGCAACAAGTATTGTGGGACAGTTGCGGAATATTGCCATTTTGGAAATTAGTCTTTACGACGGAAAGCTGAGGCGCATTGGCGGAGGGATGCAAGCAGACGAACGCAGCCAGAAGAGTAACATATGCTTTAGTGTCTGAATTATGTTTGCACAGTAAATACAGCAGAAAATACGCGAGACTCTCATATAAAACGTTTCTCATTCCATCAATGCATGTGAAAGAGTATACAATACTGTTATACTGCAGAACCCCATATGGCTTTATATTATATAATATGATGTTCTGACAACGTCCAGATCGCATAACTGTACAAAACTTTTAGAAAATGAATTAAATTTGGTTACTATGTTGATTCAGCCAATTAATTAATTAGCAGTTACTTGAAAGAATCAATCTCATTTTAAACTATGTCTGATTCCGTCATTTCTCCCATCATTTGTGTTCACTGACCTACTCCTGCGTTTTCATTTTGGGAGCCTCTTAGCGCTTTGATTGCCACCCTTCCCGCAGCTGTACCACGTTTTCTCTCACGCTACTTACAGCTGGCTTTTCCCTCTCGTTCTTTACCTTTTTTCACCTTTATGAAAAGTGTTTTGTTTTGCACACTAGTTCCTGCTGTGGTTTTCCTGTATTGCGAGTTTTGTAGTTTTTGCCATGGTAGTTTTTTTTTTTTTTTTTTAATGCTGATGCTAAACATCTTTCCCTATTTCCTTGTGTTTATTTGGACATTCTACTTCGCTGGCTCATCCATCTCCTATTTTTATTTTCTCTCATATGCTTCTCTTTTTCTTTGGTTCTCATTTCTTGGGGATGCATATGGGAGTTCTCAGTATTACTGCATGTATAGTCGAGCTCTTATTTCTGTGGTCCAGCCTAACGGTTTATTTGGAGCTGTGATATGTAAACCTGTCAACATAAGCATGTAATAAAAGAGTTCAACTATGAAGCAGTACCGATATAAAACGCACAAAATGGCAGCAAAGAATAATCTTACAGTTCTTAGTGGGAACGAATGTCAATAGTTCTCCACCCAAGTAATGGTAATCCAGTCTTTCAGTAACAACCAATCATAACACAGCAATTTAAAAAAGGGGATACATATTCAAGTCTGATCGTTGACTGTGTGTGCATGAATATTCTCCCCGTTTTGATATGGGCTTCCTTGTGGTATTCTGGTTTTCTCCCACATTCAAAAGACATGCATTAGGTCATTTGGCATATTTAAACTGTTACAGTGTAGGTGAGGAAACCAAATCAAAAGTTCTCAACTGTGTTACTAAGGTTAAGGTTAAGTGCAGGTTTAGGTGTAGGATTAATTAACTGCAGTAACCGTTACATCAATGGAAAGTTCCCACCAGGATAGTAAAACAAATGTGTGTGTGAATGATGATGGATTGGCACCTTGCTTATGGCCTTGTACTACTGTGTGTGTGTGTGTGTGTGTGTGTGTGTGTGTGTGTGTGTGTGTGTGTGTGTGTGTGTGTGTGTGTGAGCGAGAGA
>JAVSBV010000127.1:7238441-7257908 GCA_033117975.1 Parotocinclus spilosoma | reverse complement strand
AGGCAGGTCCTATTTAAGTGATGTCTTGATTGAGAACAGGTGTGGCAATAATCAGGCCTGGGTGTGGCTAGAGACAACGTACTCAGGTGTGCTAAACCACAGGTATAGTATGTTTTAACAAAGGGAATCACTTTTTCACACAGGGCCATGCAGGTTTGGATTGTTTTTCTCCCTTAATAATAATAACAAACACCTTCATTTACAGATTGCATTTTGTGTTTATTTGTGTTATCTTTGACTACTATTTTAAATTGGCTAGATGTTCCGAAACACTTAAGTGAGACAAACGTGCAAAAAAACAGGAAATGAGGAAGGGGGCAAACACTTTTTCACACTGTAGATCCAATGGAAAGACAATTAAATAATATCTAGTCACCCAATCACTTGGTAGCACTGCATTGCATTTATGTAACCATGTGGACATGGTTAAGATGACATGTTTAAGTTTAAACAAAGCATCAGAATGTGGAAGAAATGTATCTTTTAACCTGGCATGGTTGTTAATGCTAGACATCACTCAATTATTACTAAACACTGTTTTACATCTTCAATACAATTTATTTATTTAGTGACTAAGCTGCTCCTTTCACTTAAATGAAACAGCCAGCTACTTACTGGAAACAGCGGCTTTTGACGACCTGGGTCAGACCCTTGGTTGGGCTTACAATGTGAGGGTTGGGGTAAAGCAGTTACGGATACTTAAGCTATAACAGAACCTTAAGGATTTATAGGGTAGACTCTGGAAACTCCCATACTAAAGAATGCTTTTACTTTTTATGTTATTCTAAAACTGAAATAGTTTTAAATGAGATGAATGCAGGACAAAACAGAGAAATGCACCAGGGGCCAAAAAAAACAAGTTTAGCCTCATCTAATCCCAAATGTACTCATGTTCCCATTTTGTCTAAGCCTTTAATTCCTAAAGAAATTTAGAGGATACCTCAGTGAAAATGTTGATACATAAATAAAATATTAATGAGAATCATCATTAAGTCTCCTGAGATGGGAAAGAGCAACCATTAAGCAATAACATATCCTGTGCCTTAATGCTCAACTAGATACAAAACTTGTTAAAAAAAAAAAAGAAAGGAAAGGGTGTTTAGATAACTGAATAATATTCAATGAAATATACAATGTGAAATTCCCAAAAAATCCCAGACCTACAATCAACTGATAACACTTACAGTACATATTATACACATATAATATGTAATATTTGACATCATTATGCATTTATTAGGTACACCTATTGTTTCTACACCCGCTGTCCATTTTATTAATTCCACTTCCGATTTAGAAGTAGTTTTAAAATATAAACTGTAGTCCATCTGTTTCTTTATGTACTTTTGTCAACTTAACCCCTTAACTCTGTTCTGTAATTGACAAAACCACCAGGGATCAGGTACTACATGGTTGGTGGACTATTCAGTCCAGCAGTGACAATGATGTGCTTAGTAATTCTGGCAGCACTGCTGTGTCTGATCTGATCATGCCAGCACAACACAGCCACCTAAGAATGCTCTACCACCAAAAAATACTTATATATATATATATATATATATACACCAAAATTAATATTTTTGTGAGCAGTGTAGGGCCTGACCTTTGCCGTCTTTGTCTTAAGCATTAGAGAAAAATTTATCTTAAGTCTAGAATCCAAATGATAAGCCAATGGTAACAGTAATTGTATATCAGAATCGCACAGTATTTGAGTACAAGGCAACCTGAAAAAAAACCCAGATTTGTATGTATACACTCTCAATGAAGCATGAGCAATGAGGTTTGTGTTTTGAATTGCTGCCAAATGTTTGTAGTCATCAGTGTCGGTTTAGCCCGGACACACCATCTTCCTTCAGTTATTCTCGTACTCTTGCCATTAGCTAATTGCATACAGGTGTTATCTTCTCTCCAAACTTTTTCTGTTCTTCTTTCTCAGGGAGAAAGTAAAACATACAGAGAGAGTGAGACGAGACTAAAATCAAGGTGTAGAACTAAGTAAAAGAAAGGGGGGAAAAAAACAGATGAAGTGGCTGAATATGCTGTGTGAAGCAAATTATCTCCCCACGTAGATTCATCACTTCTCCCTGCTGGATTATGGAAGGGCCTTTCTAATGAAGTTCGCCCCGTCAAAATGAAGGGACTAATTCTGATTTAGCTGAGGTAATGAACTTCCCCTCTCCTGGTGCGAGGTGCACTGTGGGGCGGACGAGCAAGACGAGCCATCAGGAGAGAGATGGAGTGAACAGGGGGGTTGGAGAGAAAGGCTCAGCATGATGTGAAGAGGTAGAGAGAGGGGAAGCATGTCTCGGTGACAGAAATATGGAGGAAGTGAAAAAAACATTATGCAAAATGGCGGACTGGTATCTGCTGAAATGTATTACATTTCCAGAGTGGGGGTCTGCGTTATATAAAATTATGCTAATGCCTCGCAGCCCACTGTGCCTGGTGGCTTGCTGCTGGTGGGCATGCTTGCCTGGCCGAAACATGGAGCGCGCTCAGTGGGATTTGCCTTTTCTATTAAACCCTACCTCCAGACACCTGATGATGAATTTGCTTCTGCCAAATGTTCCCCTCTTCTTTTTTAGCACATAAGACTAGAGTGTCTTTGAAAGACTAGTGAGAACCTGTGCTGTGTGTTCTGTCCAGTGTTCTGTCCAGTATTCTGTCCAGTGTTCTGTCCAGTGGTCTGCCAAGTGGTCTGCCAAGTGGTCTGCCAAGTGGTCTGCTCTGTAGTTGTGTTCTTTGATCTGTTTGGTTTTCTCAGTTTTGTTGTCTGTATTCTTCTGGTTTATATTTGTCTTCTGCTCTTTGTTCTTTGTCTTGGTCTTATTGTTTTGCTCAGCGTTCTGGTTTCTGCTTATCGTTTAGCTCGCTTAGTGCCACATTTTCAGTGAGCTGCTCACTTTTCTGCTTTGTATTCTGCTCAGTTTGTTGCTTACACTTAGTGTTTAGGTTTCTGATCTTTGTTCTGCTCAGTCTTCTTAGTGTTCTCTGTATTCAGCTAACTTTTCTACAAAGTGTTCTGTGTTTAGCTTGGTTTTGAGCAGTGTTCTCCCCTGTCTGCTCTGTTTTGAGCAGTGTATTTATTTAGTGTCCTGCTCCTTGTTCTGCTTTGTCGTCTCAGTGTTCTGCTAACTTTTCTACAAAGTTTTCTATGTGTTTAACTCTGTTTGAAGCAGTGTTATGTCCTGTCTGCTTCATTTTCTGCTCTTTGTGTTTGCCTTTCTGCTTAGTGTTCTGCTTGTTGTCTTCTTAGTGTCCATTTTGTGCTTGATGGTATGTTACGTTCTGGTGAGCAGAACGCTACTCAGTGTTTTGCTCACCTTACTTTTTAACATTATGTTCTGCTTAGTGTTCGTGTTTTTTCCTGTCATTGTTCCTTTTGACTTCTCAGGGTTCCGATCATATTTCCACTCAGCTGTTTTGTTCTTTTTCTGGGTTTTCAATGTTTAACTCATTCTAATGCATTCTTCTGTTTTATTTTGTATTCTTCTATTTATGTTGCTCAGTTTTTGCTAGGTGTTCTGCTTTTGCTCAAGTGTTCTGCTCGTCATTGTTGTTTTTCTATTGTAATGTTCTACTATTATTTGTGCTGAGTTTTATAATAGAGAGATAGATAGATACAGTATCTGAGATAGATAATTAGATATACTTAAGTTAGCTAAATAGACAAAGTCTAGACACTAAATGTGGCATTAACTGTAGCATATTACAGGTGCTGAATAAAAGTCGCAGTGAGCCAACGTCTGTCTTGGAATGGCTTTGTATTCTGGAGTGTTGCTAATAAAGTGTCCAAATGCGTTTAGCTTCACAGCATTTAGTAGTTTTCATGTCTTCTCTTTTCTATTAAATGTCATGTTGCTTTATCCATTGTTTTTATCTTCTCCAAAATGTACCTCATGCTAGTCACTGTGTTCTTCTCAGTTCCTGCTTATTTTTCTTATCAGTGCCATCCTCTTTTTCATTCATTGTTTTCTTTTCATTCATCAGTTCATGTCACAGTTCTGTTCAGTGTTCTGCTGTTTTGTGTTCAGATCTTTTATCTTTAGTGTTCTCTTTGTTCTTCCTCTGCGTTCTGCTCACCGGCCTGCTCAGTGGCCTGTTCCTTCTTCTGCTCTTTTTACTGCTCACTGTTCTGCTCAGTGGGTAGTAAGTTTTAAAGTTGTCTGCGGGGGTTCCTCAGCAGACAGGCACAGGGAGTCAATTAAGGTGAGAGATGATAATTACAAAGCCTCCTGTACTCTGAGACCATCTAATTGTTAGGTGTTTCATGCCACAATCCAAGGCCAGCAACAGGGACTCTCCTCTCCCATTTCCTTATTATCGCTTACCCTCACCACTCCGGCCTTTTATCAGAACCTTTTCTTTTTGGGAGTACAGACATTTTAAATTGCACTTTTTTTTTGTGTGGGATCCATCCTGGATGAATTTTTAAGGGGTTAATATATGCAAAGCTAGCCTTTTAACATGTATTTTAAGTGCATTTAATAATATTAATGTTGATCATCATTGCAACTGTGTGGGAAAATGTGTTGAATTTCGTTGTCTCTGGGTCTGTTATTGTTCAGTCTGCCCTTGGTAAAGTCCATGCCAGCTTGTTGCAATACATTAATATCACACAAGTGGTATATGGGTAGTGCTGGTGCTGCAAAATTCCAGCTACCGAAATGCATTAGTTACTAGCAACTTGTCTGTGTGAATTTTGGCATGTTCTTCTGACATGTGGATATGGGAGGCTCCCAAAATGTGCCAGTGGCTTCTCTGCATTGGATCTAGGTGTGAGGGGAAAAAAATGATCAATTGCATAATAACCTGTAATGGAGCCCTGTCCTGGTTTTGCTCCTGCCATGCCTCCAGTGTTTTTGGCTTTTAATAAGGAATATACGTTACAGAAGATTTATATATTTTTTTTCGTTTAGTTTTTTTTTAATAAGGAATATATGTTACAGAAGATTTATATATTTTTTTCGTTTAGTTTTTTTTTATAAGGAATATATGTTACAGAAGATTTATATTTGTAAATGTAATGTTTTAATTGTCAAAAGGTTGACCATTAAAAATTTAGTTTATCCAACAGTGGCGACTTAGAAAAACTGGGATTTGAGCTCACAACCCTCTATTTAGTAACTAATCAGAAAGTTATTTAAATCCTAGCCTCAGAGCCTTGAGTATTGAGACAAAAGACATAATGAGCATGTCCAAAATTCCTATAATTCCAGAAAGATACATACCAATTAGAACATTTCTGTAATATGGACCCTTCCTGATTTTTTTAAACAGTACTTAAATTGATTATCTGCATATCTGTCATTAACAATTGTCCATCTTTTATAAGTATGAGTGTATGAATCTGTTCCCATTTCCTCTTGTTTCTTTTCCATAATCAGCCCTTCTTAATGTCCAAAATAGACAGTTTACACACATGTACTTGACCTTTCTTCCATCTGCCTGAAGTAGACAAGCCTCACAATAAGGACCAAATCAGCCATCTAGAACAGTGTTGGTATATATATATATATGTGTGTGTGTGTGTGTGTGTGTGTGTGTGTGTGTGTGCGCGTGTGTGTGTGTTGCAGCTTAACACAATCCATCAGGGCGGTTTTCACTGTTGTCCTCCCAGTGGACGTATGTTTGAGCGTTCACTGTCTGCTCCCACCTATCATTAGATAACCAGTCTGCTTCTTTGTCCCTGTGTGTGCCGCTCTTACCAACATGAGTCATTTTGCCTCCATTAATTGGACAGACAAGCCCCAGAGTGTTCCTTTTTCCATTTGAAATTGTAGTAAATCAACACCAGAGAAATAAGATGGCTGTGCCACGTCTCTGGAGCTGCTTATTGTGTCTCCATAGATATGGCATGTATCCGTGATTTCCCTCCTGAACCATCTCCACATTTAGCGACATGCTAATCGGGGTGGTGCATGCTGCGCATTCCCATTGATGCCCCATTATTTGGCTGACAAGACCTCTCTTGGTGGACACAAAATGTACACATTAGCTCCTCATTGCTTCTTGTCTTCCTGTTCTCCAGCGTTTTCCCTCAACGGCTCACAACAAATGGAAATATGCATTCTTTCTTACAGTGAGTTACTTGTACTTTTAGATCATGCAGCAGGTCACCTGTAGTTCTGCTTGTAACTAGGTTATGTAGGTGCATTTGGATTGAATGGTAATTGTACTTTGCTGTACTTATATTTTCCAAAGAATCTATATATATTTTACAGTTATTTAACAGGAACACAAATCTCACTGCATTGCCAGATGTGTATTTAAATTATGAATATTTGTTACGGCCACCATTTTAATTAACCAAGATTACTTACAAGGAAAAAAAGTATCTATACAATACTGTAAATGGTTTAATAATGTGAAATGATAAACAGTGGTCTGTGATTTGCTTGAACTGAAACTCTTTGGGCAAAGAAATGAAATGTCCAATGCAATGTTTGAGCCCAGTACAATGTCTTGAACCAGCATTATAAAACCTATAGCAATGAATGGAACCACCAAGGCAAAGTCCAGTGCAATGTCTGGACTGACCATTGCTTAGTTGAAATAAAGTCTGGACTGACAAACACAAAGTTCAGTGCAGTGTCTGAACCCAAAATTGCAATATCAAGAGAAAGTCTTGACTCACTGCCACAAAGTCCAGAACTAAAAATGGAATCACCAACACATAGTCCAATGCTGTACCCATACTCTCAATTGCAATCTCAAATCAAGGTCTTGACTCACTGACACAAAGTGCAGAGCAAAGAATGGAATCACCAAGGTAAAGTTCAGTACAACGTCTGTACCCACCAATGAAAGCAAGAATGAAATCACCAACACAAAAAAAGAAATGAATCCCCAATTGATTGTCCAATGCAATGTCTGGGTTCACCAAGGCAAAATTAAAAGTCACAAATTAACTCTCCAGACACTCACCAACATGGAGAGCAACTCAAAGAACAGAATCACCAATGCAATGTCAAATGAGAACTCAAAACAAAGAATGGAATCACCAATGCAATGTCCAATGAGAACTCCAAAGCAAAGAATGGAATCACCAATGCAATGTCTAAATCTACCTAAGTCTAAACCAAAGAATGGACTCTCCAACATAAAATTCAGTGCAGTGATTGAACCCAACAATGCAAAGTCCAATGCAATAAGTACACTCACCAAGCCAAAATCCAGTGCAATGTCAAAAAAACTTAGCCAGAATCCAGAGCAAAATTTACCAACACCAAGTCCTACTTAATGAATGGATTCGCCAATTCAAAGTCCAATGTAAAGTTTGGACTCACCATTGCCAGCAAAAATGAGATTACCAGTATACACCTTTACCCTTTGCTACACATTGAATGAAAGTATCTTGACAAGTACTGGAAGTTAGCGAAGATATGTCGTTTGTTTTTAGGATGAGTGAACATTGTTGCATCTAGGCGGTATGCATGTTTGCCTGCTTTAAAATTTTCAATATACCTTCTTGATTTAGAGATTCCAGGCCCTTATTTGTTAAGCAGAGCTAATAAAGAAAGTAAAGGTTGCTCAAGCAATGATTAGTCTGTAGGAAGAATCCAGTTTCTTCAATTTAATAACGAAGGGAGTCTAGAGCATTCCCACATGAGGGGCCTTGCTCACCAGAGACGATGCCCTTCGTCTTTCATATACACACTCACCCACTCGCGCAAACACTCAGACTCTCCCAGGGAGGAGGAGTCGATTTGTTTGCATCCCTTATTCCCTGAGCTTTAATCACTCAGATTTCAGTCCATTATCCTTTAATAGATAGCTCGTACCATGGGCGGCAAGGAGCAGACCCACCCACTGCTTCCAGGTCTGCGTCTAACTATAAGAGCCTTCTGAGACTGTTTTTAATCAGTGTAAACAAAGAGGGAGTTTCGCATATAAAAGTTAAAACGCAGTCGTGGGCTTTGGAGCGCAGGCTGACGGCCCACTGACGCAAACCATGTCTCAGCTGTTTTTTCCAGATTACATGGAATACATTATCTGTCAGTGGGATTTACCATCGAAAGCGATGGGTGGGTTTACCATGTACAGAGCATATGCAAAAGTTTAGTCATTTCTGGTCAAATAAAGGAAAATTTATGTTCAGTTCATATGCATCTCGCAGCTAAGGTTGAAGTGACTTTCAGTAGCATTATTGCTTCTAAACAAAAGAATAAACAGAGGTTTAGGGAAATGCAGTAGGCCCCTTTAAGAATCAGTGCGTGGAGCCTTTCACCAGCCCCCCAGTGGCAGCTGTAAATCTATGTATCAGATTAATATGTATCGATGCCAAGAGCTAATGCTGAGCAGAGTCTCTGCCGAATTGTTACCAGGCCGACGAGGGAATGGTGAGGAAACTGACGCCATTTTGATAAGACAGATTTGCACGTGACCTCAGGTTCTGGTGAAATGAGTGGCCTTTCGGAGTTACCCATTGACTAAGCCTGCCATGTTTGCTTTTACCGTGTCCACAGTGTCCTGTCGAGCAGAAGCGCACACACTTAGCAAATTCAACTTCGATCCAATCCCCATCTTCATTTGAGTCTGGGATTAGGAGGAAAAGGTGCATCCTGTATTTTTTATTATCGGCAGGACTCTTATTTCTCCACTTCCCACCCGGTCCACATGGGAGACAGATTAGGCGCCGCGTTGGATCAGGCTGCCGAATGCATAAAGCATGAGGGCGCGAGCGAGAGGCCCTGTGGATATGCAGATGGGCTTTCCGCTTTCTCTGGTGTCACCGACGTTCGGCTGCAATTGCTCTGGCACTGTATCCCTCATAAAAACTGTGTTAACGCAGAACAGGAAGGAAGTCTGGAAGAGTTAAAGAGGTAAAACCAAGTAGAGAAATGATTTTCAGGAACGTAGGATGTAAAAAAAAAAAAAAAAAAAAAAAAAAAAAGGAGGGGTTTTAGAGGCAAAAACAAGAGCTGTGATTGCCAGAAAGATATTAGATTAGATCTGAAGAGACCTCACGATAATATGATCGTTTGAGTTATAGCTCTTCGGAGAGACATGGATTGTTATTTTGGCTTGAACTCATCTTGGCTGAGTGAAAACAGGAAGTTGGAAATCTAAAGCTAGAGAATATCTATGTATTTTACCTCTTAGCTCTGTAAGCCAGTGATAAAGCAAATAGACTTTTTTTTTGAGCAGCTATTAACCACGTACATGCTCTTTTCTGGAATCCAGCCCTTGTGTGAGGAAGCCGATCCGCAAGGGTAGGATCTGTGGAAACCTCTCGGGATGTCTGACTCAGATTGAGACAAAAGCAATCGCAAGAAATGTCTGAACTTAAAAATGATGAGGACCGATTTTTTTCTTTAGTCGTGCAGCGTTTGTGCATCTCGAGTTTGTTGGGGTTTTTCCTACCTCCCTTTCCAAGCCTTTCCTTATCAATTCTGCTCTTCAAATGCCATGTTTCTGATAGACGCAAACTATATTTGGTGTAGGAGGATCTTTAATGCCTGCTGCCACCCACCCCGTTCCTGATCCTACTTTAAACCACCCCTGCAACTTGGTAACTTTATGTCGGAGTCCAAAATGCTTTGTACAGAACAAAAAAAAAAAAAAAACCTTCGGAAACTGCTTTGATCACAGAGCTCCAGCTAAGATGACAGGACTTCTCTTTCATAAGTATCTTGGGCAGTCTGGTTTTAATCCAGTTGTGTTTCAAAGACTCCAGACCTGCTGCCAGATGCATTTTTTCCCAACCAATTTTCCACCATCTAGCATGTTAATCACCAGTGCATTGTTACTCGTCCTATAGTTCTTGCTTTATGAGATCTTATTCAATTTTTTAATGGCAGAATACAGTATGCTTCACAAATGAGCTTTATTTTTAATACTGTTATATGATTATACAACTTAAGATTAAAGGTCTCTGTGTCTGTATGCCTTCCCTGTTGCTCCACTTAGAATAAGGAATGCCTTAACCCTTTTAAAAAGAGATACGTAAATCTAATTTAAAAATTGATCAATTTCCAGCACAATATGGTGGTAGGTGCCAGGATGCTGGTGACTGCAATAAATGAGGGCTTGGCTTTAGAGCCTGTGCTGGGCTTGCAACATGAGGGCCAGTCTGTACAGTTACACACTAAACCTCTTTATTGGATAGTAGCAGTGTAGGTTAGTGTTGGAGAATAACATTTCTTTAACAGGTCCAAAATTAACTTTGTAAAAAAAAAATGCCTGGAAAGCTACAATACTTACCATAATAATAATAACTTTATTAGACGGCTGTTTTATCTGGGTCTGTTTTGTGAGAGCGGGATTTTAACTGATCAGGTGTAACTGGCTATCCCCCTTACTGTAAATCCCATTGTTCTGCCCCAAATCATGTTTGCCCAGTCACAGTCAGGATTATTTCCTGATGGGACACTTTTTGCCAAGCAACATTTCAGTCTCTATGTTTTTTTTAATTAAAGTAATTCAGTTTACATTGGACTTGTTACAAGGTGGCATGACTCATATAACTATAAGCCAAAAGGTCAATTCTTTTATTTGTAATGCTAGCTGTCATTATGCAGAAATAAGAACCCAAGTAAGACAAAGTTGGACATTAGACAAATAGACTTTTGATTAGTGTGTGTTTGACCTGGGTTCTTTGAAAGCTGCTTTGAGTTAACGGTATACTGTAAAAATATAACGTTCCATGTCATAGGTTACAACCATCTAAAAGGCTTGAACGTAGGTTTGAACCATGAGCTGGTTTAGCAGTGTAAAGGTGATGCAATTATGAACCATTGCAATTGACTGGTGCCCTGACCGGGCAGTATTTCAACCTGTGACCAGTGAATTCCAGCAAATAGGAAAAGCAGAGTTAAAACAGATGTTTAGCATTTTTTGGCAGTTTGTCTATACAGTGGCGTGTCGGCTAATTCAGTTCAGCAGGCACACCGAGTACCAAATACGATGAGTACCAAGCACTTTTTCCCCCCTAAGGAACAATGTGTATTGAATGAATCTGTTCCAGACCCTACAAGAAAACCCCACTGCATAAAGCAATATATGCAAGATCTGCATTGTATTGTACAGGTGCTTCCTAATTTACAGTTAAAATATGTTTAAACAAATCCATCAAAATTTTAATGTATCATTAACCATTGAGTTTAATATAGTATATACTGTAACATAGCAACATTAACACTTACAAGAACCTACAGTTGGCCAAAAACATTCACACAAATTTTATGTTATACTAAGATGTTGAAACTTACTTTCCTCCCACCGTCCAAAGACATGCATGTTGGGTTAATTGGTGTCTCTAAAGTGGCCCTTAGTGTGTGACTGTGTCTGTGGCAGGTGATGGCATGAACATAGGACTGCGTCAGCATGGATGGATGAATGGGTGTTGAATCTAGTGATCAGTGCATTGAAAATAAAAAATAAAAGCAAGACACTTACTCTATTAGTGAACTTCAGCATAGCTGCTCACTTAACTGTAGCCTGTGTGATGAATGATTCAGTTCCTGTAAATGAAAAAATAAATAAACACATGCTAAAAATTATGGAGATGAGTCAAGTCAAGCGTCTTAAATCATTAAAGTTTAAGCAAGTGCACTGGATATCAAATTTATCTAGTTTAAATGCATATAGAACCAAAATCGACAAATTCTTTATTGTACTGTATTTGGATATTATTCCCTCTCGTTCAATATAGTTTTATTAGTATTTATTATTTTACATTACAGCACTTTGTATATAACCCTATACTCACTGTATTTACACAATGCAAACATCTGAAGGAGAACTGTAGAAGCACCACCAGCAGTTAGAAATTAACATTTCATCTCATGCCTTGTGTTCATTAAGCAGCAGAACAACAGCTATAATGAGAAATTTAGATATCAGATAGATTTACTCTTGGTTCTCTGTGGTAAGCATTTCAGGTGTTCATTGAACGTGTGCTGTCTCTCTGCGTGTCCTTGACTGTAAGAGCATGTGTGTATATATAAGCTGGTTCAGGTGTCTCTGGTAACAGGATCATTCATGCTAAACACCCATCTGTCCCAGGTTCTTTTTTGGGTGTTGTGCTGCTCAGGTCGCTTGTCTTGCCAGTACTGCATCACGGTCCGTCTTCCTAAATGGTCCCCTGGGTTCTTTGGTGGGACGCAGCTGGCTCCTGGGGGTCTGGGCCCAATTTGGGCCCATATGGCAAGCGCCGGACCATAGAGAGCGAAAGAGCCGATGAGTCATGGATGATTTCACTCACCTTATCATTGTTAAAGCAACTAACATTTTTCCCATGATGTTCATATTCTGGGGTGAGGATGAGTTATTAGCATGTATAAAATACATTTCTCAAGTGCCCTTTAATCATGTACTTCTGAAATATGAAACCATATCATCATCTCCAATGATTTTGTCTTTACTAGATAACATTTCGGCTACAAAAAACATATGTTGGTCATGAAGAGTACTAGCAAAAATGAAAATGTGAATTACAGTAAAAGATGGCCTCAACTTTGCACTTTATTGTTTCATTCATTCCAGTGTAATTCTTAACGACGTTTACAGTCTGATTTAAAGTGTATTTTTTTGTGTCAGTTACATCAGCTTCATGAATCCTGTCACTTTTACTAGGATAGTTGGAAATTGTTCGCTATGATTGCGCTAACAGCAGCAAACATTTAGCGCGTTATGTTATTAGTTCTGCTTTCAGTCACAACATGAACGCATAAACAGCTTCTAAACGTTGTTAACCGTGTCTTTTTAAGACAAAATGAGCGCCAACATTTTCTAAAGTTTTACTAGAAGTTGCTAAAGCTTTGCTAGCAGTTGCTACAACTATCAGCAGCTAGGCTCTAGCACTTTTATTAAAATCACTATAAGAGAATCCAAAGCTTGCAATCATTTACATTGTTGTGCAGTTTACAGTGATTTAAAGCAAGCTTGAAATGTCTGTATATGTATTGAAACGTGTATCTATATCGCGTCTGTCCCTAGCACACCAGCTAAGTATGTAGCCTGCAGTTGAAGGGATTTAGCCTAATATTTGACATGGACATTTTATACATTTATATGTAACATGTAAACATTTACTTTCTTTAAACTTTTAAAAACAATGTTTCTGACTCTCCGGCAGCGCAGACACACCCCCACTGACTGTCCAATTTAAGCCTAATGGGAACTGATTTCACCTTGTCTATTGCTTCCTGTTTTTAAATTCTGTCCTGGTAGAGCTTCTTTAATCAAAGTGAACAGCACTGGTCCTAACTGAAAGTGTTCTTTAATTCAGACACACGTGTCCTGTTTTAAGCATTTGGACTGATGGCTTTTGTGGCTCTGTGTTTGTGTGTGCTCGTTTTTCTCAGAAGAGGGCCTGAACCACGAATGTAAGCTGTGCAACCAGACATTTGACTCGCCGGCGAAGTTGCAGTGCCACCTGATCGAGCACAGCTTCGAAGGCATGGGGGGAACCTTCAAGTGTCCCGTCTGTTTTACCGGTAAGTGTGTTAATTATTAGAACCGTAATAGCAGTCGATGCAGTACTGGACACTGGTGTTAGGCCACCATTAGATTAGACCAGTGTTTCAGCAATGGTATAATAACCATATAATACTTCTTTCTCAGTCTCATTAAGAGAACACAACCAGAAACTACAGGAAATGTTCTATAGGCTGCAGTGGCAACTATTTAATGTGATTTCCCCTTACAGTGCAGCATCTGGGACCTTCATTTGAATGCAAAGTTGACCCTTTTTGGAAGGGCAGCAGCCACGAAACGAGTATTTTGAAGAGAATTTCAAAATGTTAAAAAGGTGAAGATATGTTACAGCTCACAATGACTGGAATGAACATCAGTGAAATTTATACTCTGACAAATGAAAGTTCGAAATGTTCTGGTCTAGTTGTTGCCAATGTGTTATATATGGTCATAATACCATTGCCAAAGCAACAAATCTATTGGTGGCCTAACATTTTTGCACAGTACTGTATGTCTAGACAATAAAAGTAATGATACAGTGTTTGTTTACCCAAACTCTATTCAAACTCCGTAACGTACACAAACCGTGACACATGCTTGTATCTTTGTGAAGTCAATATAATCTATTCCTTTAAACCATTTTTTTTTAAGAAACAAAAAAAATCCACAAGGATCACAAATAAAATGCTATTTTGAAGAGCTGAGTTACAGGTCTAAATTTTAAAAACAGAAGGAACAGAATCAATATTACGGATATCGGGTTGGAGGGAATTCCAGAGTTGTAAGAATACTGTAGCCAATATAAGCTGTCTTTTCAGATGTTTTTTTTTTCTTTTTTAATTCTGCATACAAAGTTCCGATATATTCTAGTTGTATTCTAATAAAGAGACAAAAACAATAATATATGGACATTGTAAATTCTAATGGTGTCCTTATACTTACTGTACTGTACTGTATATTAGCTTTCATTGTTAAACTGCTTAGGTAAGATACAGCATTATTTTATCAGAACATGCTGGTAATTTTAAATGTACATTATAAGGATCATGCTTTTTGGAGCAGAGGCCAGGTTTACCTCTTTAATTTACCTGTGGCAATGATTATTGATCATGAGAGGGCACATGCCTCGCCTTTTTTCTTTTTGTGTGTCATTATGGCTATATGATTTATGATACAGTTCAGTTAACTACAACCACAGACTGAGATATATGACATTTGTAAACTGGCGTGATCAGTGGATTATTGCTCATTTCTACTTTTTTAGAGGGGAAAAAACATGCATCACCTGTGGGCACATTTGTCTGGTGACAAATTTCCAGTTATTTTCACATCATGGCCCAGTTATTGTTGAGCCAGAGTCTCTAGAGAAAAGTCCAGCTCTGACTACAGCTAAAGACAAACTATACATTAAAACCAGTTAACATCAACTGTGTAATTCAAAATACAGGGTTCCCTCCTCCAAATGTGGGTCAAAATGTCTAGATATATATCTATGTCAAAACGCTTGAACAAATATAATTCAAAAGTCGAAGTCACATTTATTTCTATAGTACTTTTTACGTTGGTGCATTGTCTCAAAGCAGCTTTACAATATTATATTATCTTACAAGGCCAATCTAAAATTGAGCGAGCCTAGGGCGACAGTGGAAAGGAAAAACTCCTTGAATATAGAAAGGAGAACCCTTGGGAGAACCAAGACTCAAAACGGAACCCATCCTCCTTGGGTGGCCTAGATGTTAAATTAAATAGTTAACATTTGTATTGATAGTCAAATGAAGTACATATTCATTTATCCATTATCTTTCACACGGGGTTGCGGGCCAGCTGGTGCCCACTCTGGCCACAAGGGCAGGAACAACTTTAAACGGGGCTCCAATCCACCGTAAGGCACACACACAGTCACACACGAAGCGCCACGTTAGAGACCAATTAACCGGTCTTTGGACTGTGGGAGGAAAGAGTACCCGAAGTGAAACCAGGCAGACACAGGAAGGACATGGAGACTCCACACAGAAAGGATTTAGGCCGCTCCACCCTGGGACCTTGTTGCAGTGAGACAGCGGTGCTACCCACCGAACCACCGTACTGTCATTAAGTAAATAATTACAATAAAATAACGTAGAGTAAATAATGTAATTCTTTCAATGCATATTACTAGATTTGACAAGAATATATTTTTATAATGCCTTCATACAAAACTGTTTTCTTATATCATATTGTACAGTTAGGTATACAATAATTATATTGGGCAGGGACAAAAAAAAGAAGAAAAATAAATACATAAATATAAAACCCTACCCTTGCATACTTAGAACACTGATTCTAAAGAATCATTTTTGAGGTTCAAACTAGTGCACACACTTGGAAATCTTTGATTACCTTTTTTGGTTGTGGCTTGTGTAGAGTTTGGTATGTTCTCAGTACCCTACCTAATAACGCTATGCTGGTATGTATTGCCCCATTTGTCCATTATTTTAGTGGACTTTCAAGGCTCTCCCTGATCAGCACAGGTGACTCTGGATAAGAGCACCCACTGTTCCTGAGGCGATCTTCAGTCTCACGAATGGTGTTTCTTGAAGGTGAAGGATCCTGTTAAAAGATTGTTTGAATGTTTCCTTCAGGTCTACGTAGAAACCACTTAAAGAACCCAGAGGAACGAAATGTACATCCAAATTCTAACTTAATCGAAGATAAAGAAACCACATGATGAAAGTCGAGTTCCTGATCTGCTGCTCATTGTATTAGTCATAGCTAAGTCATTAACACTAACGATGTTTATTTTTTCTATATCACCTGGACATGACTCCAGGCAAAAATAAGAACGAATCTAAGGAGACAAAGAGACTTTGGGTGTTGCGAGCGAGGGGATGCATGGGAGGGGGGGGGGGTGCACATGCTAATTGTGGATGTTGGTGGTAATGATCTCATCAGTCTCGGAGCGTGGCGCACTCCATCCTGAGAGGATCGCTCCCCACTCTGGTGTCAGCAGGGTTAACTGTCTGGATAATGAAATCTGCAAAGCTCTTAGCCGCCGGTCGCCACTCGGCTCCTGCTAAGCTTCATCACTCTTCTCGGTGGACAAAGCTTTCAAGTCGCCCCACTTCCTTCCTGCACTGCACTTATTTAGCAGTCATTTATTTACGACACGCAGGTAGAGTGCTTACAATGTGGGCCTCGGCATCGGTCACTGAAACAACACGGTATCAGGTGGTTCAGTGCTTCCACAAATGTAGAATTTCATGCCAGTTCTTCACTCGAGTGAGAAAAAAAAAATACATTAAAGTACGACATTAATTAACAATAGCTGTTTTTCATTCTTTTGAAATGAAGCTGTGCAATATATAAAAGGGAGAGTGAAATACCATCAGTCAGGGATACAGAGCTCTTTGAAGTGATGCTTGAATTGGCTGCTAAAATGGCATTGAGCGGTGCATTTATTTCTTTACCAACACAGATTTGTAAACCACTGTAAATTATTATACATTACAAAAAGTTTGAAGATGCTGTAAGTTCCTAAGATATTATGTATTGCTCTTAAATCGCAAATCATCCCAAAATTGTTACCTCATCACCATTTTGAGTAACCCGGAAAGACAGATACAGGGGTAGGGCCTCCTATTGTAGCCCCCCTGCCTCAGGTCGAAGCATTTTGCTCAGCAACATTGTATAGTGTTCTTATTGTAGCTATTAATTTCTATTTAAATGTTAGTAAACCAGTCATCAAATCCTGGAATCTGACTGATTTACATATTCAACACATGTTATTACATAGCCTTTTTTCACTATATCTGCAGTACGGCACTTTAATACCTGGATGTTGCCTTACTGTTCAATGTGCTGTGCATTCTAAGATGTTTTTTCTGGTCACAGTTCTACAAGTTGTGTTAACTTGTCTTTAAATGTTGAATACTTTTTCACCCGTTGCGGTGTCAATACAACTTATATTTATATATAATATATATATATATATATATTTTTTTTTTTATTATTATTATAAAAGACTGTCAACTATCGACCTGTAATGACCTTCGCTTGACCATAACCCTCAGTTTCCTTATCAAGCCAATGGTTGTCTTAGAGGTGTGTTTGGGGTCATTTTCATGTTGGGCCATGACATTCCCACCACCATGCTTGACTGTAGGCAAAACACACTTGTCTTGGTACTACTGACCTGGTTGCCGTCACACACACTTACACACTTGATCTAAACTAAATATGTTTATCTTGGTCTCATCAGACCACAGGACATGGTTCCAGTAATCCATGTCCTTAATCTGCTTGTCTTCAGCAAACTGCTCTTGGCCATCGTGCTACAGCTTTTAGGGTGCTGGAAGTCTTCTATTGCCTAGGTCATATTTTTGTAGAGCAACCATTATCTTTTCAGATTTTCAGATTAGTTATTTGCCCTGAGGTGCCATGTTGAACTTCCAACATGACCAGTGTAAGAAAAGTGTGTGTGGGATAACAAAATTTAACACACCTGCTCCCAATTTACACTTGAGACCTTGTAAGACCAACGAGTCACATGATACCGGGGAGGGAAAATGGCTAATAGGGCACAATTCAGCCATTTTCACTTAGGGGTGTACTCACTTTTGTGAGATATTGTATTTTAAAATGAAAGTGTAACTATACTAAATACTTAAAAGTATATTGATCTCTTATTAAGCAGGTATTTCTAATAATTCAAATCACCTTAAGAACTAATGCTCATGTCATGTCTGTCCATTTCCCAGAACTTTCCAACTTCATATTTCTCACTTCGTCTCATTTAGAATCTGCTTATTGACATCAGTCTACCTGGACTTGGGCTGTATTTAATATACAGGCAATATATTTTATTTTTTCACCCCAGCTTCCATTTTGCATGCAAGCTCTTTGACAGACAGGCCCCAGGTCTCCCTCGCCTTCCTATCGATCAGTACGCTCAAGAAGAGAGGGAAAGGGAGAGAGAGAAAGACGCAGAGGGGCCTCTAGTACACAGAGGGGAGCGGGAGAAAGAGAAAAAAGATGATTGTGGCTTGGGAGAAACCACACCATGGATACACTTAGACCTCCACACTAATACATGTATAATTAAAACAGTTCCTCTCCCTTTTTGAGCCTCAATCCACACTTCATCAAGGCCAAAGAAAATTTTAAACGCTGTTTTCATGTTGTATTATGGATGGAAAAAATGGGATTCATGCTCATATTCTAACGTGATCTAGCTCCAACAAATTTAAAATGCACCGTTTGTTCTGTTTTGAGACTCGGTATTTTCCATAGGCACCGATTACCTTTAAAAGCAGAAAAAGGTTTGACTGCCTATGACGCATATACTGTACAAATATTTTAATAGTACTATTAAATGCTTTAATAGCCACAAGTACTAGAATGGTCATGGAGATGATTAAAGACAGACAAAGACAAATAGCTTATATGGTGACACAATCAGTGATAATGTCTATTAAAATAAATAGTTTGTTTTGTTAAAATGGATAGACAGGCAGACAGGATAACAGTGAAAAACTTTTGCAAACCCTGTCCAAATGATTAGTCATGACTCTTGCCAACTCTTTTTAATACAAAATCATGCTTTTTGTAAAATGCTACATGTTCTCTGCTATATTAGGTATTTAATATAAAACTGTTTATTAGAGCTTCTACACTATTAAAAGGCCACAGCATTTAGCCAACAATTTGTCCTACATCACAATGTTAACTTTGTCCCCTAAAACTGGCCATATCACTACATTTCTGGACACACATGACATCATTCCAGAGCAAGTATGTTTTCATCTATCTCAGTCTTATACAGGCTGCTGTGATCTTTAACTGGTTCATGAACTTCAACTTAGTTAGTTATTCTCCACTTTCTACCACATTCCCCATTTCTTAATGCATCTGATTGTTTTAGGCATGGAGATGGAAGGTGTCTGACCACCATCAGTGCTCTCTCTCCCTGTCTCTCTCTGTCTCTCTCTCTGTCTCTCTCTCTGTCTCTCTCTCTCTGTCTCTCTCTCTCTGTCTGTCTCTCTCTGTCTGTCTCTCTCTGTCTGTCTC
>JAVSBV010000127.1:7188766-7216982 GCA_033117975.1 Parotocinclus spilosoma | reverse complement strand
ACGACAGGGTCACAGATCTTTTTCTTGAAAAGGAACGGAGGGTAGAATTTACGTATAAATAAACCGACACATTTTATAATGTAGGCCGAAATTAAGCTTCCCCTCCTTGAAAGACCAGCATCCGGCCGGGCTGCTATAGCCAAACCTTTGTCTAAAACCAGGTGTTTCAGTTTCATTGTCCAACCCCTGTATATAAGAAACATTTCTCTAAGTCAGTAATGTCATTCTGATGTCATCACACACACATAAGATCTCACCTATGTACTGAGGTGTTCCACTCAGGCTTTTGTACTCCTCTCCTGGAGTGAAGCGGTGGGCGAGCCCAAAATCGATTATCTTGATCTCAGGATGTTCTGCATTATTATCTGATAGCATGATGTTCTCCGGCTGCATTTAGAACAAACAACACCATGCCATATCAACATATAACAAATTTTGCATATATGCAGAACTCCAGACGCGTAGTCTAGACAGATGTAGGTGGTAAACTGTGCCACTTTCTCGCTCTCCACCGTACACACATAATGACAAACGTGGAGGTGGTACCCATGGAGCCACAGTGCCACCCGCATTGATACGGAGTCAGTCCATCAACTAATTGTACCACCTGACATTCATATTGCAGTCCCTTTCTGAGGTTTGAACCCAGGCCCCCAGGAACAACCATAACCATCGGCTTACACATACTTAACCAGAGTTACCAAAAACCAAATTACGAAAAAGAATCTAAAGGCGAGTCCCTCACCTTTAAATCAAAGTGAGCAATCGGTTTGCTGTGCATGAATCTGACCCCCTTCAGAATCTGCTTCAGGAACTCTATGGCCTCGTTCTCGGTCAGGTTCTCCTTCTCAGCTATGAAATCAAAAAGCTCTCCTCCAAGGATCCTAAAGCACAGAGTGAGTGAACAATGATGTCAATTTAATCATACCAACCATGACAGAAGTTCAACTTAAAGTAAGCAATTATGGGCCAATTTAAACCTTTTTGTAATATTTTACTGTTGTTGCTCTCCACCCTAACAGCTCCAGTGGCTCGGTGAGAGCCAATGTCTGAAGGCAGCGGTTTTGAAGAACTGGTTTTGAATCCTTGGTTTTTTTGGACATGTGTAAAATGTACCATGTGAGCACTTTAACCTGCACCCAGTAACTGTTAAGATATGACTCTACTCACTAACACCAGGAGAAGTGGTAACAATGTTTTCTTGATTCTCCACTGTTAGTAAATCTGTTTATTATCTGATCAACTTACAGGCAGAATGTTAGGGTTTTGCTCTGTTGTCCTGTTTTCTGGACTTTGGACCTAAAGGTCCTGGGTTAAAAATCCCACCTCTGCCAAGCTGCCACAGTTGGGTCCTTAAGTAAGACCCTTAACCCACCATTGCTTGAATTGTAAGAATATATCAGTTGTAAGTTGCTCTGGATAAGGGCGTCTGCTAAATGTCATTTAAATGTCAAGTTATACTTTTATACAAAAAAAAAATAAAAAATAGGCCAGTTACTCTGAAGAAGTATTAAAATTATGTACATTATTCTACTTACTCGTTACAATAAGCATATTTACTGCATAGAGAATATGTGGGAAATATATTTAGGTTTACTAAATCATATGAAGTAAGCATACTTTTTTGTAAGGGTAGCGTTTTACACATACTAGTGTGTGTGTGTGTGTGTGTGTGTGTGTGTGTGTGTGTGTGTGTGTGTGTGTGTGTGTGTAGCTTAGTTAGCTAACCTGCACCATCATTAAGGCGGGTGTTCTGTTCGACGTCTCTTTGTCTAAGTGCTGTCCTTTCCGATCTCTCAGCAATTGTCTCCTGCCTCATTTTTCTTCCCACGAATCCTCAGGAGGCGAGACAGTGTGCTAAGAGGATTTCTTTCTCTGGCCATTCTCAAGGCTAAGGCAAGACAAGAAAGCCTTCTGAAAGTATTTAGGGGAACAGCTTGTGACTCTGGTGGATAAGGGTCAATGTTAGGGCAATGACTGTCAACTTGTGTATCTTTTTGTGTGGTATGTAGGTCTTGGGCATTAATGAGGAAGACACATTGATCCTGATTGTGTGTTTTGGTATCATATCACACAAAGTAATCAGAAACAACAACAACAGAAATACATCTAAAGTAAGACAGATTTCATGTAAAAAATTAAAAGGAATAGTTTTTCCATAAGAAACTATTGAGGTTTAAACTTGCCAACAATACAACAAATCTCTATCCCAACCAGACGCTTCAGAATTCCACATGAATCCACTGGAATAGAAAAAAAATAAGCTTTTATAACCAGACTCAATCCCAGGGTGGAGCAGCCTGGGTCTTTACTTTGTGGATTCATGGCCTGGCTTTTATGTATGTACATTATTCTATATTATTAATATGTAAATTAATCTGGCTAGTAATATGTACATATAACAATTCTTACAATTCTTCCACCTTTTAACATATGCAAAAAAAATCCTATAAAATAAATATATCTATTGCAGTCCTTTAGGGTTTGTCATTTTGGGGGCCAAAATCCTGAAAATGGCTTGGTTCCAAGGGAATAATTATTTGCAAGTAATTAGCAGAAGGGATGAAAACAATCATGGTTGTGCCTTTGTTCTGTGACATACAGACATGGGTCTTGTTTCAATGTATTGGAAAACCGAATAAAAATAAATTGCATTAAAAGAAGATATTGGTTCACAATAAAAAAAAAATACCATTTATGGGTAGATAACTTTTCTCCATTAAATGCATCAACATAGCTTTTCCACTATAAATGTAGAGCCATTCTAAAATGCATTCGCTGTAACTCTCACATTTGCCCTTGTGGACTGCATCAATGGTAGAATTAGGCTAAACCACTAATTAATCCAGTAGTCCAGTATCACCCAGAGGCAGATGGTTCTTCTTTTGAGCCTGGTTCTTCTCATGATTTCTTCACTATGCATCTCGGGGAGGTTGCCACTGTTAACCAGTTTGGCTCTCATTTTAAGAAGTGGTATATAAATAAATTTAACTTGAACCACTACTCCATTAGGATTTATTAATTACAGTCATACAATCCAGTCATATACAGTACAGCTCCATTTATACATATAGTGCGTTATGCAATGAGGATTGGGGGTCTGGAACAGAATTTCAATCAACATTATTTCTTATGGGAAAAAGTATCTTGCTCATCGATGTTTTTGGCACTCAGTGTGTTTTCTGAAACGAATTACCGGCGAGTACCGAAATATCACTGTAGTCTGAGGCGATTTGAGATCAGCCCTCATCCTTAACAAAGAATAGGTCTTTTTAAGATCACACCCACTTGTAATCTCCTGCTGTTTTGAAACCAGCACATACGTTCTGATTTTCCTTAGCTATTGCTTAATAGTAGTGCCTTTTACACCATAGATGAGTCAGTCTAAGCACAAATTGTGTAGACTTGTATGAAGCTTATTTTGGATCATGGCCAGGGGGTTAAAATGACCCCCTCAAGTCCTACAAGCCCAGCCGTATCAGTAATCACGAGAGAACTGGGAGGCGCCAAAACTAATTCTTACATCCCTAAATCAAAATAACCTTTAAATAAATCAGCCATACAGCCTCTGTCTCTCTGCTCCCTCACTCTGTATCACCTTCTAGACATGTTGCAGCTGTTTGCAGGGGCCTTGCTGGACTGCTGCTTGATTTTATCCCCTCAGTTTCCTCAGCTCCAACCCCCAACCTACGAGAGCGTCTGCCCCCTGGAATAAGATGATGTAATGGCATGAAAGGGATGCGGCAACTTAAGAAGCACAGCTCAGAATGCCGCAAGGGGCCACGTTGGTGAGAGCAAACTTAATTTAGTGGAGAATTGACTGCTTAAGTGTGGTCGGAGATGAGGGGAGAACAGGCCTGAGACTAATAAGGAAGAAACCTTAAGAGGAACCAGAATATCCTAGTTTATCTACGGGAATGTAGTCAAGAGGCATCATGGGAAAGTTACAAAGTGCTAAAAAATTGTTTTTTTCCCCTTCAAATGTGTGTTCAAGGATTGCATACCGCCCTCGATATGCCTCACAGTGTTTTGAACTGCTGCCGTCACCCAAACCCACACACTTTTTTTTATCTGTAACAATTGATAAATAAAGCAATGAGCATATTTCCTCAGAAGGGGAACAGCCTAAGATATGCTTAAGCACACCAATACTGGAAATGTGTGGGACTGTGGTAGCGGTTAAGGTACTGGACTTTGGATCCGATGGTCCAAGGTTTAAATCCCACCTGTGCCAAGCTGTCACAGTTGGGTCCTTAAGCAAGGCCCTTAACCCCAGATTGCTTGGATTGTAAGACTGTATGAACTGTAAGTCACTCTGGATAAGGGCGTCTGCTAAATGCCATAAATGTACATTAAAAAAAACGGAACTGAGGATTATGGAGAGACAAATCCAAGTTTGCAACAGTATGCCATATATGGTCATTATACCATTCCTAAAACAACAAATCTAACAGTGAAATAAATACTTTTCTACTGTACTGTACCCTCTGCATTTTGCTCCGAGTCTGTCGATCACCAGTTTACACAGAACCAAGCCAAATCCGTCTGATGTCGAAACCAAAACACGTAACGCGCGCGAGAGTTGGCGAACGTTTTCAATATAAGATGTAAATCTGAGATGAATGTTTAATAGGAGCCTGTGGAAAGCACATCGCGATCTAGCAGAGTTGCCGTAGATGCGAGTGCATATGCAAGTGCCGCACTGGCTTCATTGTGTTAGCGTTCTCACTGCGGTATTGATTTGTTTCTGTCTCTAGGCTGTGCCGCGTCTCTGCGGATGGTAATTTGGAGTGGGTGTAATAATGCGCTCTTCTGAATTGAATCCGCCATGTTTTACACACCAGCCATATATTCATTACGAAAACAGCTGATGGAACGACAGTGACACACACTATGGGTTTCAGATTTTAATACCGGATAATAATTGAGATGCTCGGAGCGAGACTGTCCCACTCTCTGTCTCGCTCGCTCAGTCACAGCTTTGCCTTTTCCCTTGTCTTTCTTCTTGTCTTTCTTTTCTATTTTTTTACTCCTCCTCTCCAGCCTGCACGGCTGCCACTGAAGTCATTTGACGCTGTCCTTGAGAATGACTGGAGAGAGGGAGCGAGAGGGGTAGATGGAGAGAAAGAGGGAGGTAGTCACATGTTTAAGGGAAGAGGTAGACCACTGCTCTCCCATGAGGCTTTATTTTCCCCTTTAATAGCTGTTGCGAGCCTTACATTATATCCAAGGAGCTGCGTTCCTTTGGGGTCTCGCCTTGCACTTTAGTGTGCACACATACACACACACACACACACACGCACAGCAACAAATGCCTGTACACAGTCATGCCTGCACCCACTCTCCCTTCCTCCCTTCCTCCCTGTCCCTCCCCTTTTCGATTTTCCCTCTCTCACATATGCACCACAAACACCTCATCACACAATCAGTCACTTTGTGGTGCTGCGTGTCAATATCCTGCCATTTGAAGCCCCGGGATGCTGGGTCCAAGGATCTGCTGAGAATCGGTGCTGATGGGTAATGGACCGCATTCATTAAGGAAGCTTCAGCTCAGTTCCCTCCTCCTTCCACCAAGGGACGAGGTGAGGCAGGCAGAGAAGGCGGTTGGGGGGACTCTCTGGAGGACGATGTCGCTCCTTCACACTGTTTCTCGTCCATAAATGCCTGCCTCAGTCACAATCTTCAGGTAGCAACATTTTTGCCCCTGCCCAAGGCATCAAACTGCCTATTACCCTGCCTGTTCCAGGTAATCGGGTCTACTTTTCTTAAGGCAGCAAGGGAAAACGCAAGTGTGATGTGGATTTGGGATTGTTCCTCATGCCCTAAAGCTAGAGTCTATGAAGGTGAAAGCAACACAGTTAAAAAAAAAATGGCAAAAGAGTGCAATATACTTTAAAAAATAATCCTGTTTCTTCTGACCTGAAAGCAAAATCATTTTACCATGTTCACATAGTCATATTGTGTTTCATTCACTTAACACCACAGTGCATAGCGTTTTTGACCTCTCTGATAAAAAAAAAAAAACAGTATAAAATACAGGACTGAGCAAAAGTTTTAGGCCACCATTAGATTAGACATTAAACATTTTTAGAAACAGTATAACGGACATTACATAATTATTTCTTAATCTCTTTATTACACTTTAGTAAATTATAACCAGAAAATACAAAATACAAAAATTATATACTATGTTATATAAAGGTAGCCCACGATTATGGTCATTGCCAAATGACTGATCATTTTTGCCACTTATGACCCCAAACTTATTTTTTTAGTTTCTTTGATTTTAACTATATGGTCATGTGGGGGCACCCCTGGTCACCTTATATTACCACAGACCCACCTGGGTGATGCCAGTATGAGGCTAAGTCCGGTTCTATCTGCAGGTCAGAATGCCCTGTCCTAGGTCCTCGGTCTACAGTATTGTGGAAAAGTCTGAGGCAACCATTATATTTGTCGTTTTAGTAATGCCATAATGACCATATAGAACATATCGTAAACTATTGGGCCCAAATATTTTACCCTATTTCTCCATTCAGCCTATACCTTATGGAAAAAGTGGTTTATTGTGTGTGACCATTCCTTATCAAGCTGGACTACATACCTGCCACTGTATCTTAAGAAAGCTATTAAATACAGAATTTCCTGTGATTTTCTGTTGTTGTTGTATTCTAAATAAAAATAAATATATCTTAAAACAATGGTTTAGCTAACGTATTGGTGGCCTAAGACTTTCACACCATAATGCATATCTGTAAAGATCTGATTTTTAAACCAAAAGAGTACCTGCTACAGGACTTAAATGACAACATCCACCAAGTCAGTGGGTATATTTACATGTGCTCTAATAATGGTGAGAAGATGTGAGCAGTTGCCTGATCATTTTAACGATCACGTAAGCATAAAACAAAGTCTAATCAGATCAAGGCTGTTATCAGATCTGATAAAGACACCTGGACTGTGGCCCAATAATTAGGTTATTCTGCACATGTATATGGTTAATCTGATGTATTCGCTTGTTGTACATCTGCTTATGTGAAGAAAACAGCAGACTGTGTAACAAGCCACATACCGTAGTGAACAGCTTGTTGGAATAGTGCGCTCAGTTATGCTGGTAATTATTTTGCACAAGGGGTGTAACAATACACTCTGCCCACGATTCGGTTCAAGACACAGTTTGATTTGCTTACGTTTTTTTAAGACGCAAAATGCAAAACGTGCATCTTTAGTCTTCTGAAATTACAATAAATTACTAGGAACCTCGGTTTAAAATAGCAACTAAAAAGCTATCGTAGCTTCACCATACATTAAATGAGTGGAAACACTACAGTCTTAATTTCCTTATTATGAATAATGATTAAAAATAACGTGGACTTTTCCTTTTGGACTTTTTGGTAGCTTATGGGAGCATAATGCCCTCTGGTGTTCAAAAAATGCAATTGCATTAGGTGGCATAATAGAGAACCCACGTGCCAACATAATTTTTGCATTGTGGTGCATCACAAGACCCCTATTTAGTGGATACGAGTTTTTGGCACTCTGATGGTACAGCTACGTCATACACTTGCCCAAAACCAGAGATATTGTAGAGGCCATGTCTCGGAGCTTTGGGAGCACGAGGGACCCACCATGTTGGGCTGTTTTGTAGAGTACCTTTAGAGTAGTTTTATTCATTTATATTAATCTAATTACTTTCTAAATGTACTTGGTTTGTGTAAGGATACCCGTTTTTGCTGAATGTGATCTCAAGTCCAATTTATTTCTATTGAGCTTTTTAGTATGGAACACTGTCTTAAAACAGCTGAATTTAGCAAATGTAGGGTGACAGTGGAAAGGAAAAACCCCTTTAGCACTATAAGGAGGAAACTTTAGAAGAATAAAGACTCCAGGGAAATAATAATCAGAAAGCAAAATAAAACAGCAATAAAAATACACTGACCTGTTAGGAACAGTAATGGGTCACCTTACAGTAGAAACAAAAATGCATTTAGATGTTTATGGTCACACTTTAGTTACAGCTTTAAAGGAATATTAAGCAATGGAATGACCAAGGTAAGAAGGCTGTTGTTTGGGGGGGGGGGGTGTCCCAAACAGCAGATACATTAGCTTTAGGTTTCTAAGGGTTACGACTGGGTTTATCATTATTTAACTATAATACACAATCAGTGATCTACATGTTAATGAACACAGGAACACTTACAATGAAATATCCTTTTCATCCTCAACTTCAGACATTTTCAATGCTGTATCATTTCTGTCTTCAAGGTTATTTGAAGTGTGTTTTCTTTATTTGTAATCAATAAAGCAGCCTTGTGACAGGTGTACTTAATCCGTGCCAGTGCGAGGCATCCAAGGTCACGTTTTTAAAGCGAGCGCAGCAAGTGGGGCATGTAGTTTGCATTAAAGGGATTAGCAGCCACTTCAAAAGATGACCTGGATTCGGGCCACAAGGGACACCAGTTCCACTGCCCCCCTGGTCCACACTTCCCATCACAGCGGCTCAGTATGGCACGGCTCCCCCACCACTGCCCACCCCTTCCCGTCTCTCCTCTGTGAGCCTGGGCTTTTGTTAGTGCACAGGTGTACCTGTGATATGTGTGCACTCCATCAGAATCAGTGCCTTATCTCAGCTGGATCGTTTCCTCATAGGCCTTGCAAAATTCAATGATTTTTTTTTCCTCTCAAACTTATTGATTTCATGCCCGAGTAATCCCAACTAGATGAAACAACAAATTGTAATTTGCATGCAGTTATGTTTGTAAGTAAATATAAAGATGGCCTTGTTGTTTAAAGCCATGAACATTTTTAATTATTATTATTTAATTATTATTTAATTATTAATTTTTAAGAATTATTAATTGCCCAGTGTTGGTACTCAATAAATAAATCGATCTAGGAACATTGCTATACTATACTCATTCAATTCTAAAGGTCTCCAAGACCTACTTAAAGTAACGCAGATATGTCAGATCAACAAAGATAAGGAACTGCAGTATTGATAACTGTAAATACACTGGTCACAAAAATTAAGGGATACTTCATTTTGAAGTGCACTAAATAAAGGATATTTTACAAGAAACTGCAAACAAAATATAAAAGGGTATTAAAAACCCAAACATATTGTTCCCTCTAGGAACACGGTGGTTCTTCGGTCACAAGCATGCATTAACAATTACACAGCCAGGATACAAACACGCCTGATATGAACAAGCCTCACTGGTTGCACGCAACCAAGAGGGAATGAGTCCACTTGAACAAACCATAATTTTTAAAGCTGGCAATGCAATATCACCTTTTAAACACTAAGCCTTTAAGAAGGCACAGTAAATCTAGTACTGTTCTACTAGCAGGAAGTCACAGTGGTCAAATGATCGACACTTGATACTTCTAGGTATATGCAGGTGAAGCTGCACAGAGCTTGTAGTGTTAAAAGTATAAACCTGTCCATTTCACTGCTCTGCTTGTGTCTATGTTACACTGTCCATAACTAGGTCCTTATTATGCACGTAGTTAATGTAAATCAATCTAGATTAAAATGTATCAAATAAAAAGTTAGCAAACCACCAAATTATGACCCAAATTATATTTACGTCAGTAAAAATACACTTTTTAAAACGTGAGCAGCTGCGTACAGCTACAGTGTCCCAAGTTACAGATTTTCCTATCATACTTCAATATAACCGAACCCAGTTTTCAACATGAACGACCAGTGCTTGGATGGTTGTTCAACGGCACTTACCTGTACGTTTTTTTTATAATCAACATGTCAACATAGGGACCAAACTTAAAAGTTTTATCATGGGGGCACCTGTTTTTAGCAGTATATGACTTGACACAGACCCATCCCCCACCATAGGAGGAGCACAAACTCAAGAATAATAATAATCCAGAGTGGATCAGAATGTAGAGTACTGGTTTCTGATGATGAGCCTTTTTGGGTCATATCTCACCTCTAAAAGCACTGACTAGCCAGTTTGTTTGTTTGTTTATTTATTTAATGTCACTGTCGGAATCAGGGGCCTTTTAGCAACCATCCAAAATCTATACACACAGTTATCTCAAGAATAGTCGCATATATACACTCAAATCAATGACAATTTAGAGTAATCAATTAACCTAGCACACATGTCTTTGGACTGTGGGAGGAAACCGGAGTACCTGGAGGAAACCCACACAGACACGGGAAACACATACACACTCCACACAGATTGGACTCAGTGGTTCTTCTTGTGGGGCAGCAGTTCTACCCACAGAGCCCTTTGCTGCCGACTAGCCAGTAGGTAAAGTGTTTAAATAAGACAATAAAAACAGCACAGGACTTTTTCATAGTTAAACAATTAACAACATTGCAATGTTAAGGACTTTTAGCATCATAATGAAGAAAACTTCACATCAGCAACACTAATACACAGCTCACACGCAAGCTAATGACATAGTTCTAGTAGCGGTAGCTAGCAGAAAGATAAGACTTTTGCACTGTGGCAATACATTTTAGCCACATGATCCAACTGATTATGTTTTAGGTTCAAGCACATGTAAGTTGTTATAAATGTGCAAATTAAAAAAAGTAATAAAAACCAAGGAGAAAAATCAATGAGGAATAAATGGTAAAAGCCTAATCATTTGCAGGTGTCAAAGGTTTTTTTTATTGTTCATGTCATTGATTTTTAATTTTCTATGGTCAGTAGTCTTTTTAACTGCTGGTTCTTCTATTAAATTCAACGTTTAGCTCAATGGACTCGGTCCCCCACTCATTCTCTCAATCTTTATATTTATCTTATACCCCACCTGGTCCAAACAATAGGTTTTAAAGGGCGTTATGTATAAAAAGTTTATTTCCACATAAATGCCTGGACCCTTGGTTTCCTAGCTAAAAATGACTTATGACATCACTGTCCAGCCGCTCACATTATGTTAAAGATAAGAGGAATCGGACAGTACGGTCCCATTCCGACACTCGTGTACCTATTGTAGTCAGTTTAAACAATGAACAGGGTTTATCATGGTCACCTGAATGCTCCGAACTATAATTAGGCAAGCCTAAGGCAACAGTGGCAAGAAAAAAAAAGAAAAAAAAAACTCGTGGCATGTAATAACTAAACTTAATATGTATACAGTAACTGTTTACATACACAGAAGCTAAATATGAACATTTAGAGACATAAGAGATAACATTTCTAAAGAATATATAATAATTAAAGTCAAATCTAATAATAAAGACTATAAAAAACTTATATAGATATTACTTATATTATAAGAATATACTATATTGAAGTATCATAGTATAGTGAATGTTCATCTATATAATGTACTGCCAGTATTATATACAGTATATTAAATAATAAATATAATAATGTAGACAATAGAAGCAAATACTGGCATTATTTAGTCCAGTAAACAGAGTCTCTTTATTCAGTCAGTAAGTAAACTGTAAGTTTTTGTCCCATTGGTAAATATGTAAAGATACAACCGTTTTTGAGAGCTGCATTAGAGGTTTTAAACATAGGCCTCTTAACTAATAGACTAAAGCAGCCTGATTATTTGATATAAACCATCTAGTCCCTCTAGTCTAAGACATGCTGAATAGTGCCGTTGTGTTTGCGTGTGCAATATTTAGTTTATATTATTGCCTATTATTATTAACACATTCTTCTCATATTAACATTATTCTGTGGGCCTGTTTTAGTAATACTGAGAAATGAAGCCGTTTCCCACCTCGTTCTGCTCTCCTGGCTCCTGGATGGTTGTCATGGCCACAGCCATCGATCCCTAGGCCTTTGCTTTTGGATTGAGATGTAGACAGGTTAAAGGAGGGGGGGGGTTGACAGCTTGACTCAACGTGTCTCTGTGTCTTCACTGTACCTTGTGCCGCACGGGGCCTGGCTCTATTGATCCCCATGTAAATTCAACTCCATTCTCCACTAATTGGATTTAGATAATGGGAACGCCAAACATGTCTGATGGACGAATTTCCTCATTCAGCATTGTTCACTTGATTAAGGAGTCGGTCTAGCTGGTGTGCATACATTTCCTCCACTTACAGCAGTATGCTAAAGAACATGCTAGCAATCTAATTCAGCACAGAGCTGGCTCGGATTTGGACCAACAGGAATGGCCCAGTGAGGACTTAAAATCTGTGAGAAGACCTATTAAATATATATACATATATATACACATGTATACAATATGAGAGAGACAGAGAGAGAGAGAGAGAGAGAGAGAGAGAGTACACGGTCTCACTTTTAAATTAGGGGATACAGTCGATTCCGATTAAATGAACATGCCCTATGTTACAAGACGGGACGTGCTATGTAACATTATAAACTTTTATTAAACCTTTATTGTGTGATTTACACGTATAGCGAACGTACAAACAAGAACTACTGCTACTACTGATCTACAACACAATGTAAAGGTACTCAGCATGCGAAGCATAATACTGTAAAAAACAAGTTCTTACTAAATTCCAGTCAACGTTTGAAGAACTTATCCAGTGTGATCTGACACATTCTTTTGGCGGACTGCACTTGAATAAAATTAAGAAAGGGGTGGGAGTGTTCATCTCCCACTGGTTTTGCTCTTGTCAAAACAACTTTTCGGATTTCCTGACCTTTGATAAAAGCATAAATTCTTCTGGGGATCCCAAAAATCCTCCCATTAATCACTGCTCTGTTTTCGCAGTGGCTAAATGGCGACTTGTGGCTTTTTGTAGTAAATGGAAGAGTTTCTTCATGGATATTACATACTGTACACGTTCTTTGGTCCAAATAAGTGAATAACATTACACGTATATAATAAGATTTGTTTTGGTACTTTAAAATTTGGTCCGAATAAGCGGCTGATCTCATTAACCGGTGGTCCTATTAACCGGAATCGACTGTATATGCAATAGATGCCACGCGTGAAATGCTACCATCTACACAGCATCCCTTAACAGTAATTCTGAAATACATGTTCTGTTATGACCCTAAGGGGGGGAAAAGCCATAACACTTAACACAATGGATCAGATGCTTGGATTTCATGAAAGTCAAAAATACATTGACAGACAGTATTACAAACAACACGATAGATCAGCCAGATGAAAGAGATTTAATATATACTGCTCACAAAAATTATGGGATATTTCATTTTGATTATTTTTTTAGCACTATAGTAGTTATAATGCTAAAAAAAAAGTTGTAGCTATAGGGAGAATATACAGGTAGATGGGGGATAACCGAGTAGTACTTGGAATGGTACAGGCACATACCATTTAAGAACGCCGTTTACAGCTTGTTACAAATAAGCAAAAATACAAACTTGCACAAAAACTCTTAAAACATCAACTGTCTCTAGCCCAAATATGAGTAATTGAGCACACGGCCAGTAAAATTGTTAATGTGGATGAGGCAGTTGGGCAAAGGTGCATACACACACGACAGACACCTGCCTCAGCTCGTAGATCCATAGCATTGATTGGCGGTTAAAGGGACCAGCTGTTTACGGCTGCAACGTCCAATGTTAAAAGACAGGTTACTGTTTCCTTTTCTAATTACTTTTAAACATACTTGATCAGATGGTCAATAAACAAAGCACACCCGTACACTTATAGCTAAATAATCCATTTGTGCAGCAAATTAAACTTGCCTAGCATAGAAAAATGAGAACTAAAACTGGAAAGGATGACTTTTTTTTTAACTTGTTGATCAGTCAGTCTGTCCTAACCCCAGTGAGAATGACTAAAAAGACCAAAGCCCTCGAACCAAGAAGAACAAATCAAAAAGAATATCATCTGGAAAAAATACCATGACATAACACATCCATGTCCTAAAATGACAGTTTCTCCTGTTACATTTGTATAACCTCTTAGGGGTTTGCTAAATAAGAGATCTATAAAAATGCTTTGAACGAAGACAGAACCCAAAGGTGCACTGTTTAATTTCAAGCACTCTGGGGCCATGTTTATAGCATTCAGAAAAGTGGCTTGTAGAGTTACACTTTAAGAGCTCTCATCTGGGATAATCAATGCATTCCTGCTTTATATTATGCTAATTTGATTGGAGCCGGTACTGCTATGGCTCCAGCTTCTATGTGGCAAAATTCCCACAACGTTGGTTCATATTTACATTTAGTCATATGGCAGACTTTCTTATGCAGAGCAACATACAGCACAGCTGCCACGAATAGTTTATTATACTTTGAAACACGCTTTGGCATAACATGCCAAGAAAATGTAACGTAAATTATTTTTTAAAGAAGGTGCTAAAAGTTCAACCAACAGCACTCATTTGTTTGACAGTGTTTCTCAGTTGTCTAAAAACATGGTGCTAGTTCAAGAGCTCACAAGGCAGCTCTTCTACCGGTTTTGCCTTTTAGTGACAAGCTTCGATTTGGTGCCAAATTTCATGATCCTGTGTGTCTTTACAGTAGGCTAGAGCATCAAAGCATAGTCTATCTCTGTCCGCAGGTATCCATAACTTTTGTTTACACTAGAATGACTGCTGGAAGGAAAACATTCTCAAGCTCTGCCTGCCTGGGAGAGTGTTTACACAGTGTGTGCCTGTGTGTGTGTGTGTGTGTGTGTGTGTGCATGCGGTAGAACAGCATAAAAAGAAAGCTCTATGTTCCTGACAAGCTCTGATACTGTAAAATACAAATTCAGCAACGCGAAGCCCGCAAGAATACGCTGTAACCCATACAGCACAGGAAACCTGACGTTGGCAATGACACAAGAAGATCAAACCTGCTAGGCTGCTTTTATCTTTTACATAGACCTACCAAAAACAAACATGTAATAAAGTTAAAGATCACGTGTTTTGAGCTGATATGCAGGTTACTCGCAAGTCAGATTTCAGTCTGGCTGACCACCAGTGCATACAGTTGAGGATACACTCCAGATAAAAGATGCATGAAATGGTATGACGTAAACAAAGTCTTAGAGCTAAGCACATGCTCACAGATATACACACACTCTGTATGACTGAGGATAGAGTTGTCAGGCATCTCTTTATAAGGAGCAGGTGGACCACTGCAAGATGACTTTCGTAAGAGCGGGCTAGTGGTTCACAGAGCGCGTTGTGGGAAGAAAATAGCTCACGTTACATCAGTAGATTGGATAACACTGCTTCACTGTATTACAAATATGTTTTTTCTGTGTGAAATTATAGGCAAGTTATGAAGTAGGATTTTATAATAGCCATAAGATATCCAAGACATGCAGGCACAGATTTATCTCCAATAATGTATCCATTACCAAAATATATTTTTTATAAAACCCCTATTATAACAGGTGGTAATATTATAAATGGTGGTTCCATGTTAGTTTGTCTTTAAGCACCTCAGTGTTGCTGCTGGCCTGAAAATAGTCCACCAACCAAATATGTCCAACCACCAGCATCCTTCAGGCAGCAACAACAGCAAACCAAGACCATGTTAAATGCCACAGCAGAGCTGAGAAGGATTCACCAGCCAAACAATACCTGCTCTGGGTGCAAGAGACATCAACTAGAGTCTACAACTGTACAACTACAAATGGCATCATCTGTATATGTTCAGTGAAACTGACAATATGGACATAAGTATGGGAACAAAAGCTGGAGCTGAATTGGTGCATATATACAGATTTCAAATGGTTTATAGATGCACTTCACAGATTTGCTAGGCTGCACAAAGACCAAGCTGCTCTGACGGACTCAGTCCTTCCTAACCCTGCCCTAGCTTGTAACAGCCTACTGGCTCAGTCCTCCTCACTGTCAGCTTGTTCCACAGGGCTGGCTATAACCACTGCCCAGGCATGACATCACTGCAACTAAAATCAGAGCTCTGTTCCAGATGATCCCCATTAACTTCAGAGTTGGGCTGGACAATACAGCATTTGTAAGTTGTTATTCCAGAACTGGTCTTTGCAGTAGCGATCTACTGCATGAGGCTGCACTATGAAAATCGCAAATTATCTCATTGTGTACTTCTGTGAGAATTAACAGATCATAGCGCTCACAAAATGCAACTTCATAATATATCTATAGGTCAGCTAGTAAAATGTCCCAAACATTGCACTCCCTGTGATAACGTATAGAAAGAGAGGTACAAAAAAAATAAGGGTATTTTGCCCATATTGTGCAGCTCTACTTTAGACCTGGCTTCGTCTATCCAGTTTAATGTGTTGCAGAGAAACAAGGTTGATAATGCTGGAATGTAATGGATTCAGGTTCATCCACCTCAACCTGTATAATAAAGTACTTCCTCAAAGCCCTTCTTCACAAGAAGTGGCTGGTTCTAAGCAATCTGGCCAACCCACATTTATTTTCTACATAAAAAGAACACTTTACCCATATGCTGCTTGCTGATTAAAACGCCTTTTAGATATTCAGGCTACAGATTTATTCCAAAAACAGTTATTAGTTGTTTAGAGTCTATTACATTCTGTGAAACAGGATGTTCCAAACATTACCACAGTCACATAGCCTTTTTAGGCTATTGTGATGCATATATAAAGGGCATTGCTACAAGACAACTGCAAGCAAATTATATGTAATATGTACAACTGAAAATACAACAAGAATGCTACAATCTACACAGCATCCCTAATGCCACCGCATTTTTAATGTATGGGAACTCACAATAATTGTAAAAAAAAATACTGTAATGCACTGTTACAATCCTGTGTAGGAGAAAGATATAACACTTAAGACAGTATGATGGAACTAATACGTTTGTTTGACAGAAGACAAAAATGCACTCACAGACAGTATTACAAACATTAGGTCAGCCAGAAGAACCAGAGACTCAACGAGTGAACAAAACACCAGTTCATATAGTTACAGGAGCACACAACCATTGAGATAGCTACATACACACAAACATAAGTCGTCTAGTCCTTAACTCCCACCTCCGCTTGTGAACCAACACCTGTTAAGGTCACCAGCTGTTTATGGCTGAAAAGTGAGATTTATATTTCCTATTATAATTTTTAAGAGCTTGGTTCTTGAAATGAATAAACATTGATTGGACACCTGTAGTTTGTTCAAGGCTAGAATGGTTAACACAATATGGTACATTTTACGTCAAACTGACAGCCCGAGGTGGAAGGTGGGAACAACCCTAGACCCAGGGCCACTTTAGAGATGCCAATTGACCTATCAATTAACACATAAAACATAGAGATGTGGGGAAAACATGTACATTATAAAACAAAAAGATAAGTACATATGTAGAGTGGGGATTAGTATCAAACATGAGCAATTCAACAAAGTGCATGGACACAGACAATTGTTTAATAGCCTCACTTGTGTTCTCAGTACCCCTGAGATGATGCCAACAGCTACAAAGCATCCTTACTAACACCCGTATTGATCACAAGCTAAAGAAAGGTATTTATAATATTACCTAGATGTCCTTCAACTACTCTCTTACAGTTTTAAGTGTGGACGACACAGACATGGCATGTTCAGAAGCTAAAGGTATTTCTAAATTCTGCAGAGCTACATTTTGATTGCAAATATAGTTGGCTGGAAAAACCTTGTTCTGTTTAAAGATATTAAAGGTATAACACAGTTTATTTTACCAAAATTTATTTAGGCTAGTATTTGGAATGCTCTAATCACATGTATGCAGATCACCTAGAGGGCACTGTGTTAGAAATGGGTGAATGAACACTTCATCACTGGATTGTGAGTTAAACTATAAGAAACAGAAAGTTGCAAATTTGAGATGACTAGAACTACAACAGTAAAAGCCTGTCCTACTGTATGTAGTACTCATTTGTACCTATACTCCCTGTTTATTTTCTCTCATCTATAATTATATAAACTGGTTCACATCGTCTGATATTCTGTGCTGTTCGTTATACTGTCTATCAGTGTGCTTTTGACTTCCATAATATATGAATCATCAATCATTTGTGTTTTCAACGGTATCTCTGGCATGTTTACATATCATTTGCATGCAGTTGTCCTGTGTAAATACAATTTAATGTGAATTTCACAGAAAGTAATGCAGTTAAAAAGTGGATACCTTAATTCAAGTTCTGGACGGGTATGTCCTTTCTGGAGTTTGCAGGGTCACCACGTGTCTGTATGGGTTTTCTCTAGGTACAATGGTGAGTGTGAGTGTGTGCCTACATGTGCTGGTACAAGCTTGTCATGAACAGCAGACTTCCAATGTTTGTCATAATATTCATATACTGCACAATCATCAGTTGGTGAAATAAGTTAATAGTCAAACTGTCTTTAACGGCAACTGACTTCCAACATAATTTGCATACTGCTGTCTTTTAAGCAGTAGCCATCATTTCAAAGACGAGCAAGTCTAGCGATAAGGATGAAGTCCATATTTTGCCTCTTGTTGCAGCAGGATCGCTCCTTTAATGTTGTTGAAGATCATTTTAATGAAAACAATTCGGATCAAAAACACGATTAATAATTAACAGAGGCAAATATATGAATTTGGTCTCTTTTAAAGGATGCAACTAAAGTAAGCAGCAGTATAAAGTTTGAGTGTGAGTGAACCGGGTTTGGCCCTTGCTTTTACTTTTAATTGTTGCAAACTAATTTTAAAGCAGCTTGTATATTTATCCCCAGTGACAGTTTTGTTTGATATACAGTCGAGGTTGTGCCCACATTGACAAAAAATATATAATTTTTGAATTCCTAAAATTCATTTCAAGCGTTACAGATAAACCACAGGTGTTTATATCATGCATTTTCTCTTTAGACATGCTGCAATATTTAAAAATATACATATTTCTATAGTGATTTTTAGTGCACCTTTCTGGGGGTCTGTGGATTTTAAGAGGTTTGTGCATGAAGCCATACACTGCTTACAAAAATTAAGGGATATTTCTAAATAAATATGAAGAGAATCCCACAAGAATTGCTGGACAATCTGATCTCATTACTGTCAGTGTGTTTTGGTAGTCTTGTGTGATCATACACCCTACTGAACAGTAAATATGTGATACTCTCATCCAGTTTAACATGCTTCTGTTTACCTTCATAAATATATCACTTTCTCATCAATCACAAAAAATGAGTTTGCATCTCATGTACATAATAGAACAGCTTGCCTGTGTCTGCAAAAGTGTGGCCATTTGTGTTTTTATGTCTAGACGTTAAAAAATACAGAGGATTGTCGTGCAGTTAGCAAACCTTAACATCGCGCGAAAAAGTCTTAAAAGTAACACTTGGACCACATCGCCCACACTTACAGAGCAGAAAGGAAAAGGAAGAGTGTGTGTGCCTCTGCTATTTTTGTCAGGCTCCAAAATAAAGAAACGGCCACCCTGAAAGTAAATATAGGAATTTAAACTATTTGGCGTTTTCAGAAGGTTATAGGTTTGTAATGTTTTGTTAAAAGAACAAAAGAGTACGGAGTAGTTTATTCCAAAGAACAGGCGAGCCAACTGTTGAATTTGACTAACTGAAGGAATGCGCTCAGGGTGGATCTGCACTTCTGTCTTAACTTACAGAGCTTACGGTAGTTCAATACCTTTAACAACCAATAAAAGAAATACACAGAACGTCCATACCAAGTGCAACAAGTCGTTTACACCTACACGAAAACATCTTAAGCCTCCACAAGAAGTTTAAAGTTTGTGTTCGGGTGGTGGCTGAGCACCAAGCTGTGTAGGTGAAGGAGGAAACGTTTGCTTAAAAGTTTTAGGATTTTGTTTTTCTCTAACCTGGTGAAGAGCAGTCAGTCCGTCCACGTTTGCGTGGTTGATGTCGGCCCCCTGTCTCAGTAACACTGCTACCTCCTCTCGGTCCCCGGCCGAGCAGGCGGCCATAAACACAGCGCCCTGCGCAAAGCGGACCTTGGCGGACTTCAGAGACCGACTAAGCAAATCTGCCAGGGTCTGGTCGGTCTCTGAGCCCTGCCACCGCCGCAGTTGATCCTGCCGACGCTGCTTAGCAGCTTCGGACCTGGAACGGTCAGTGGCCGCCATCTTCCTCGATCTCTCCCGGCAAATTCAATTTATCCACCACGAGAGGGGCGGGAGAGAGAGGAGATGTGGACGGGTTCGGGAACGGGAGACACTCACACACACCGAGGCCCAACTGCTCAAGATCTCAGTGCTCCCCCTTCCGGTCACGGGGAAGCAATACACACAGAGGAAAGAAGTTGGTGAATCCCAAATTGCTTTCTTTTCGAGTTAATAGTCAACTACATAGTTTACGCAAGCCAGTGTTTATGTATGCACCGTAGTGCACTACTGTAGGGAGTAGGGTTATATTCCACATCTAGCCGCGGACTGAAACGGGAGCTGTATTGAAAAGTCAAAACAGCGAGGCACTTTAAAGTAACTCTGCGTTACTTTGTACTATTTGTACCTATTGTTACATTACAGTTATCGTTCCGCCATATGGACAAAAGTACCCAACACCAAAAGAACAAATGAACAAAAGAACACCAACACATTGCAACTACAATAACATTTATGACATAACATTCTAAATCCATAAGCATTAATATGGAGTTGGTCCCCAGTTTCACTCACTATTCTGAGAAGGCATTTTACAAGATTCTGGAGAGAGTCTGTGGAACCTTTTTGCCCATTCATCCAGGACCTGGCGTTCTTTGTGCTAGTTCAGTTAAAAGATGTTTGATGGGGTTGATGTCAGGGTCTGCTGATGCAGTTTCTTCACTTCAAACCAAGCCTTTATTGACCCTAATGTGTATTGGGGTGATGAGATGGGGTGTAAGTCATGCTGGAACAGACAAGGGCCCTTCCAAAAATGTGTTTACATTATATATATATGCAGATGTGTATGATCTGACCAGACAATGTGTCTTGCCACGAGAGGGTGTAAAAGTGCTTCCCCTGCTGTGCTACAAAAAGGGTCTCAGAGGCTACATTTTGACAGTGTACCTCTTAGCGAGAGATCATTGACTGTTAGGCATGCCTAGACATTTTGCCATTTTTTGATGAATTGCCCATTCACCAGGGTGTTTTGCCTTACCTGTTAAGTGTTGGGAGCAGTGCTTCCAAAGGACATGCAGACATAGTATACCGACTCCATCCAGTAGAAATGTCTGTTCAGATCATTTTCAGATATTTAGCAGAAGAACATTTTTGTTAAAACCTCCATGTTCTACTATTGACAGCGTGCCACCGTTGACCTTTGGATGCTTTGAATGTGATGAAGGTCGAGATCGCGTATGGAGGCCTTATGATGAAAGGTTCGATCCTGCCTTTGCTGTGGAGCAACACACTTCTGGGTAGCCATCACATTCAACAGTCACCTGAGTAGCTCTACAAAGGACATTAACTTATCAGTGACATGTACAGGACATCCTGTGGCCAGATTGCAACACTTTCTTGTGCTGCCTGGTTGCCAGTTTGGTCACCAATTGAACATTTATGGGACCAGCTAAGATGCCATCTTCAGCAACCTACATGTGTGCTGGATCTACAGGCCGAGCTGCAACATATGTGGGGAAAAGTGTGCTACAGCATACCATATAGAACCTGTATGCCTTCATGCCCAACCATCTTGTATTCAGGCTAGAGGCCTTTATAAAGTACCTAATAGACTACTAGAGCCTTCTCTTAATTGTACCATTTCCCCCAATAAACTTAAGTCACTCTGATATTGTAATCACTACATTCATACATATAACACATACTTTGATTCCAACATCTCTTTCTTGGTGAGTTATTTTTTTGTCAGTGAGTGTATATACTTAGTACAAATTAGCAAGCACCAAGTTCACTCTTCTTTTGATTTTTGACCTTTGCACTTTTGTCCAAAAATACATTAAAACTACAAATTAACAAGTAAATCTCAAGTAAATATGAATATATATATATGAATATGAAACTTTTAGCACTAAATACTTAATGTAGGCCAGGTAATATGACATGGTGCCTATTGCAGGAAACGTAATGAGATATTTTAGAGACCCAAGATAACCCCTGGAGACTCCCCAAGCCTGCAGGCTGGTACTCAACCTCTGATCCTTTAAAGCTGTGAGGCCACAGTGCAAACCACCACAATACTCTAAATAACTAGAGGACTGATTAAGCTCCCATTAAAAAAGAAACCTTTTAATATTGGAATTACTTTTTATGTTTAAGGGTCAGATAGTGCATGTGGAATGTGATGTCGCTGATCATTAGACTAATCCAGCAAACTTTATGTTAAGGTATTGAGTCTCACAATGTGTTGATGCTAGACAGAACAATACTCAACTTGAAAGAAAATTTGCAGTTTTCTCAGTTTTCCTACCGAATGCTCCTCAGCACTGCCAAGTGGACCAGCATTAACCCCATGATATAGAACACTAAAAGGATATAACCATCAAAGATTAAAGTACTACAGCTCAAAGCAGTCCTAGGTAATAGATTACAGATGCAAGAACCCCTTGCTTTAGTAGTCCTTTATTCCAGGCATAAAGCAATATGAATACACATTGGTTTAAGACCTTCATTAATAGGTGGTTCCACCATATACAGCACATTATGGAGCATGTTTTATCTGAGAACATGAAAAAAGGCCCAAGGAAGAAGATCCTTATCTTTATAAAAGATGCAAACGATTTCCTATCCTAACATACACTGAAACAGTCTCATTTCCATGTTGTCTGGACACCTAAAAAACACTGCTGCATTTATAAGAGTAATACAATTTACATTAAAATGAAAAGCGTAAGAGTTACACAGTGTGTAGAGGTTATGATAATATTAACAGTAATATATTAAATACAATTTAGTCTGCTCAAATGAGGAGCCTCATAAAAAGTTCTCACTGCTTTCAGTCCTGTTCAGTCTAACGAGACATTGGAATAAATACTGCAATCATTTCATGCTTGTGACAATACTTTGAATACTTTTCTTCATTCATTCCTTGGATTCAGATACGCATGAAAACAGAAAGACATTCCACCACTTAAAATTGCATCATGGCAAATATTGCCCTTCCAGCTGACTGTTCTGTGAAGTAAAGTTAGAGTTAGGAGGCCCCACATGACGCATGGTCAAACCTTCGTCTTCATGGTCAGGTTGAGGTGGTGGAGGGGAGCTTGCAGGTCGGGAACACCCAGCACCTAAGGAGCCACGTAGGTTCAGATTCAAACAAAAGAGACCTGGCAGGAGTTGTCGCTGGTACTGGTCCAAACGTTGGATAGCATCCAAAACAGACGTGCTGCTCCCACGCACCCAACCAGGCACCAGGCTGCCAGCACTAAATGCCGTTGGCACAGACCATGTATGCTTCAGTTCTGGCTGATTAAAAAATCTGAGAGACAGAGTAAAGAAAGGGGGAACATCTTATCATATATGCTTTTGTGCATCTTTTTTAAAGCATGTGCATTTGTATGTGTGGTTCCTCACCGTGTAGAGACCCGTTGGGACACACACCCCCTGCCATTTTGTAGAACATACTGCAGTAGCTTCACTGTCTGCTCTTTAATCCAGCCCACATCCTCCTGAACATCAGGCAGCCACTCCAGCAACCTGATGTATGATTAAGAAACAGCAAAAAGACATATTAAATCATATTAAATCCATCAAATATTTAATATCAGTGTTAAAAGCCTTAAGTGTATCTCCACTAATGGTTAGGAACCTTTCAAGGAACTACTACAATGCTATTATAAATTGTTTGTAGTTTTCTATTCTCACCAAACTGCACAGTCTTTTAACAAATAAAGTAACAGAACATTTTGTTGGGCAAATAAACGAACATTATTGTAGCATGTAATTTAAACTTGCCCCACCAATTTATGTCATTTTTGTAATTTGCCATAAGCAGAATGACACGTAGCAAATCCTCCATTCATTCATCGTCTAATCTGATAATCCTAGTCAGGGTTGTGGAAGATGCTTTTGATTTGTCGCATGCTTTTAATAATAATTGCATGAATGGCATATGAACCCCAATAGTGTTGTAGTCAAGACTGCTATAGTCGAGTCAGAGGCAGAACTAAGACCAGGAGTGATTTTATTTAAAAAATTTGAAGTGTAATGTGTGTGTGTGTGTGTGGGTGTGTGTGGTGGTGGATGGGTTTACTTCATTACTTAGTAATTAAGCAGTGAATATCAGTGAATCAGTGAATTGTTATTATAAGTATATTATGTAAATTATGCATTTTTAATTCAATTTAATGAATGCTGAAATTTTGAGTTCTATACTTGTCTTACGCTGAGACATAAATTCTTCACATCTGAGCTGGAAACAGGATTGGTCTAACCTGTTTTGTTTAAGGGAACATGGCCAAATTTCTTAAGATCCTGAGAAAGTTCCTGTGGTGGAAAAACCTCTTTGTGCTTTTGAATAGGCATCATTTCTTAATTGTCACTTCAGGTATTTTGCTATTTGATTAGTTGAAAGTCCTTCAATATTTAGATATCGGGAATATGTGTTATATTATTTTGTTTTCAAAAGAGAAAGAGAAACTGTGAGTCACCTGATACTCAATGACAGAGCTGACTCTACTGGTAGTGTGTATGGCAACAAAACGGCCGAGAGCATCCTGACAGGCAACATGTTGTTCAAAGACTGCAGGCGGCTTTGTCTTTCTTTACAAGCCTCCTTGAGGGCTAAAGAAGAAAAGAAAAAAAGATTTTCACTCCTTGACCATGTGAATATTAAACTAATCATAAAATCACAATGCAGTGTAATCAGGCTGCAGCCCTAGAGTACCACACTGCAGAAAACTCACAAAATACAGCAAATCTTAGCAAGTGCAAACATTTTAATCTTGTAGTTCTCAATATGGCAGTAAATTATAATTGTTTAAAAAATATTCTAATTATTTATGGCCTATTCATTTACTAATCCTATTAAATATGTGTGTACTGGGGAAAAAAAGTAAAATTAGTAACAATATATGATGCATCCAGAGGATAGGGTATGGTAAATGACTTGCACTGCTCAATTTAATTAGGAGATACTTCAAAATGAAACCTCCCTTACTGAGATATAGAGAATTTTTGTGAGTATGCTCCACATTGCTCTGAGCCTAATACATAGCATGTTGTTCTGTCTGTAGTACTGTCTGTAGTCTCTCAATACCTCTATGCAGCTGTGGGGGTATGCACTCAAAGACATGGTCCTCTATGCTTAAATGAGCATCAGGCATCATCTCTGCTTCAACATTATGCCTTTCATCCTTATCTCCATTTTCAGAATTTTCCTCGCCCCTCACATCAGCGTTACCCAGCAGGCGGTGCGGTCGCTGAAACTGCAACAGGCCTGAAAAATAACCAAGATTTTTGGTTTTCCTTTTTGTCATTTTCTGGTCAATTCCAGTATCTGGGAGGTAGCTATGAGTTGCTGTTGTAGCATCAGGGAATCTGTGTATCCACGCCATTTTAGGGGTGTTTAAGGACCCTCAAGTTAATTGCTAGCACCCTAAAATAGTATAGAAATAGTAAAATGTTGTTTTCTGTTGTTGCTGTTTGAAATGGAATCTTGTCTCTGATAAGCTGAAAACATAAAACCATAGAATGTATATGATTTAGACATACAGTATCTCACAAAATCGAGGACACCCCTCAAATTTTTGTAACTATTTCATTATATTGTTTTATGGGACAACACTGAAGATATGACATTTTGATACAACGTAAAGTAGTCAGTCTACTTTTTTTTTTAAATAAATTTGGTTTTATCGCTCAAACACTCTCACATACTGGTCACTGGAAGTTCAACATGGTATCTCATGGCAAATAACTCTCTAAAGATCTGGAAAAAAATCCAGAATTGTTCCTCTACATAAAGATGACTTAGGCTATAGGAAGATTAGCAACACCCTGAAAGTAAGTTGGAGTATGGTGTCCAAGATCATACAGCAGTTTAACAGGACAGGTTCCACTCAGATATTAATGGTTTAGATATTAATGGTTGTTATATTAATGGCAGTTATTTTGAGGACACAGCACATTTACATTGTTTTACAACCTGTAGATTGACTACTTTACATTCTATCAAAGCATCATAGCTTCAGTGTTGTCTCATGAAAAGATATGACAAAATATTTTTTTTTTAAATGTGAGGGGTGTACTCACTATTGTAAAATATTGTACATTAAACTTGAAAAAACAGGGGTCTTAATTTGAATTACATTAGCATGAATCAACTGGTGGTTTTGTGTCTCATGAATCAACTGGTGGTTTTGTGTCTCAGAGGGTAAAGATTTAGGGACGTTTTTTCAGACATGTTGGTGTCTTTCCACGGTGTTTCCCCTACCCAAAATGTCCGACGTATTAGATCTAAGCAGCGCAAGCAAGTCCTGTTTGTTCATTTCTTCTTCAAGTTTTGTGAGAAGAAAGTGAGGTCAAACAGGTTCTCCTTATGGTTGCAGTTATGACAATGACCACTAGAGGCCACCATTGTTACATTAGCAACTCCACAGTGTCTGTACGTAGCCTGCTTTCCATATTATAATCCAATTCACGATAGATGAATGTGAGCACTACTTGTAATCATGTGTTTGTCCATTTTAACCGAACTAATCGCCTCCAAGCGCATAAAATCATGCCTACAGCCTCCCAGTCTCCATACACAAACATTCAGTAGAAGTGACCTTGAATAATTTAGGACACCATCATGCCTATCATTCACGTGTTTCTGCGCAGCTAAAACTGCCCTGTCAACTGTAAACACTGTAACCATAGTGGAAATGGTTAAGGCCAGCCACAAAACAGTAGGGCACACAATCTCACCAAACGAGACTGCCAAGTGCTAAAGCGTGTAGCATGTTAAAAATAATAAGCTTTCTGCGAGCAATGTATGAAAAGAATTTACCAGGCAAACGTGAATTTGAAGTGTTAACATACTTATGGCCATGCAGTGCATGTCACTGCTTACACAGACTGCTTCAGACATCACTATAACCAGTTTACAGTAACGCCTGTACAGAAAAATCCCCATAAAATTATGACTACAGTGCGTATCCATGTTGCTATAGTAAAGTAAAATATTTTATGGCGTACTATGTACATTAAACTGAGCATTCATGATCAGAGTGAAAAACTTACCATTTTTCTTCAGGAAATGCAGTGCATCTTTGTAGCCCTGCTTACACATGGTCTTCATCACCTTATAAACAATATAAGGGAAAGACAGAATGATATCGTTAACTGTACAAAGTGGATGTGTGTACTCATGTAAGTAATGTACGAAAGTTCATATTCTACCATTGGATCAGGTGGAAATAGTGCTCTGGAGACTCTGTACAGGTTGGAGAGTGTTAACTGTATGGAGGTGTTGGTAAATCTTAATTCATGCAGGTTGGTGGAGCTGAAGTCTCGAGGACAAATATCACTCTCTCCTGAGAACGGAGAAATTGTGATCGTGTTCTTCAGTTCATACTGAGGCAAATTGTCACTGATACCACCATCCACATAGCGCTACAGAAAAAGAGGGAGATGGTGAGACAGAAACACAGACGTGCTTCTCGGTTTACAAATTGTAAACCAAGGAGTTTAATATATACTGTATATATCACCATAAACATATGGTTGCCTTAAATTAATTTACAAAAAACAAACAAAATCATACAATAGCCTCTACTTGGACAAACTCATTAATACAAAGTTTATTTTTATAATAAAGTGCTGAGTAGCTCCTGAAATTGATTGAAAAGTGTATTGAAAGAAAAACAAATGGTTAGTCCACTGGCAGAACATGGGTGCTAGTGTTAAGCTCAGTTAGCTGGCTGCTGCCTGATACCCAGCATCTACAGGAGAGTATCATACTGTGTCTTACTTGCCCAGGAAAAAAAATATAAAATCCGGTTTCTGGTCGATATATTTTAATGTAAATTCACATTTTATTTTCTTGTCTTAACTTTTTTTTTACTCCCAAGGCTACATCCCCAAACCAGATTGGCCTTGAATTTCAAACTGGCTGTGTGTGGTCTTAAGCCTAACCCAGAAATCAATAAGTACAGGCAAACTTGTACCCTGAATGAAATGCCAGTCCGTCACAAGGTTTGGCAAGGGCTGCTGCTGTTACTATGGGAATGATACACCCATATGACCTGACCAGTGTTACGCCTGAATAGTTTAGGAGGAAAAATTGGGGTGAAAGTTTTCAAAATTGTCTTTCTGTTTTATTTCAATTACTTTATCTTAGTAAATGGTTAACTTCATTCTATTTTTCTAAAACATTTATTTTAAAACCAAAACTAAATCTAGAACTATACTTCTCACAAAAAGAACATTTTTGAACTAATAAAATAAATCTTAAGTTTTGTCAGCAGTGTATAAAACATTATGGTTCTTTAATAGT
>JAVSBV010000127.1:7163132-7173323 GCA_033117975.1 Parotocinclus spilosoma | reverse complement strand
CACGGCCGGGCTGCTATAGCCAAACCTTTGTCTAAAACCAGGTGTTTCAGTTTCATTGTCTAACCCCTGTATATTTAAGTAGATGTTTTTCTTTCTGTCATTCAATAGGAAAAGACAGAACCCTATTTCATCGGGATCTTCTGCTTCGAAGCTGGCATCAAACTAGTAGCCCTTGGCTTTGTTTTCCACAAGGGCTCCTATCTGAGGAACGGCTGGAATGTCATGGATTTCATCGTTGTCCTGAGTGGGTAGGTAAAGCTGTTTCTAAATTCTGTGTAGGTTCTAGTGCAGAACTTTCCATGTCGTGCCTGGCACCCAACTGGCAATAATTCTACATCACCATTATGGGCTTGGACAGATTGGGTCCTTCTATTGGTCTGTAGTGGTGATGCAGGAGCTTAGTACTCACACGTTCCAATCCTATGGTCATGATCTTTGAGTAGTGGCAGAAAGAACAAGGTTCTACGTGCAAGCAGCAAACTTTTCTACAAAGAGTTGCTGGGCTTATTGTCTGTCACTGGGTGATTACCAAAGATTGCCCCTTGTTGATGTCCCTCTGGATGAAGACTCCATAGAGCTGACCCAGAATGTCACAGTTGGCTTGGGAAGGTCTAGGAATCCCTCAGGAGTAGCTGGACTCAGTGTCTGAATATATAGAAATCTGAGGTGACCTTAGCCTGTTCTTGCTGATTCTATAGCATTTGTGGATTTGTACAAGTTGCTAGCCCTACCCCTCTGCCTTTCGCATCCAGGAAAGCCTGAGCATGCATACTGGGCCAATTCAGAGCAACCAGTTAACCTAATGCATATCTTCGAAATAAACCCACACAGACAAGGGGAGAACAAGCAAAGTCCACAAATGGATGGTCTGGATAAACCAGGAATTGCTAGAGCTGTTACCACTGTGCCACCTATTAATGCCCTATTAATTGAAATGCAGGGTCAGAATCCATGAACTAACAGAAAAGCTTGAAAGGTCAGAATGGCACGTGCAGGAAAGTCTGAGGTAACTCTTCAGAGATAACTTGTGCCTTTTTAGTATTTACAAACATATCGCCTACATGTAGTGGAAGTGACACTTTACTCCATACGGTTAGCATTTATACAAGGTATACATTTAACCTTTCCATTTAATAAATGGAAGCCTGTTTTATACAGTACAGTGATGATAAGATAAACAAAGACACAGTTGTTCTGCTTATAGACTGCTCAGTGCTAGCCAGTGCTGGTGAGAAAGAGTCGCTTCAGCCATCCAAACAAAAATTTGGCAGCGGCCTCATGATGTCAGACGTGCAGCAGATGAGATGAAGAGAAACCAAGCCAATACACTGAGCTACTGAGGCTCTGCTCCTACAATGTGGTTTAGAGGTGTTGGGGAGGAAAAGCTTCTCAAATAGCACATTACAATCACACTGCTTCCTAGTGCTGCATTATCACGGTGCGTTTGCAGAATTAGAAATACCAGAAATTGTAACCAGTCTGTCTGTCTGCTGCCCCTTTATATTCCTACAAATCATGTAGTGGTAGTCTGTGTCAGGAGAAAAAGGACAATTGAGAGCCCTAACCCTAACCCTAACCCAAGGTCTCGGGTTCAATCCCAGATAGGAGCGGTCTGGGTCCTTTCTGTCTAGAGTCTGCGTGTCCTCCCTGTGTCTACAGTCCAAAGGCATGTGTATTAGGTTAACTGGTGTCTCTAAAGTGGCCCTTAGTGTGTAACTTTCTGTGTGTGCCCTACGATGGATTGGCGCCCCATCTAGGGTTGTTGCTTGGGCTCAGAGTTGACTGGCTGGTCCGCAACCCTGTGTGGATTAAGCAAAAGATAATGGATGGATGGTGAATTGGTAAATTTCCACCTGTTTTTTCCAGAAAAAAGCAAAATTTTTGTTATAACTACTTAAGCATTGCTGTACTAAGTTGAAATGAATGTCCAAAAACTCCTGTGACTCAGAGGTAAACACTAGCTGTTGTATGTAAAGTAGCAGTTCCAACTGAGTTTGAAACCCAGACTGGGCTTGCAGTGTGAAGGTTGAATGGAGTGGTTAAGGGGCCCTGTAATAATGGTGTCCCATTCTGTTGCAAACTTTGCCCCATCAACCCCTTAAATTACCACTGTGATTATGACATGCGGTTTCAAAACAAAAACTAGTACCTATCTTAGCAGTATTGCCTGACTGGCATCACAACTAATCCCTATTATTTTTTTGGAGCCACCAGAAGTTTATATAAATGAGAATCTGACTCTGTTACATGGTTGACCGCCAAAGACTGCCGGTCCAGGGGCATATCCCAAAAACTTCATATGGGGAACTAAATGTTATCTTGGGTCAATAGGGTGATTTCTCCAGTTATACCTGTCTGAAGTGCCCCTAGTTGTTGAATTAAACATCCACTTATGGTTTGGAAACATAAGAGGAAATTTGAGGAGTAGATTGAATCTGTATCCAGGAGTAGACTGAAATCACTATGTTAGCCTTGACCCATACTGAGAGAAGCAGGCTTGAGATTAGATAAGGTGGGACTGTGGTAGCCTAGCGGTTAAGGCCCTGGACTAGCCCTTGACCCACGCTTGGACTGTGCCAATTGTAAGTTGCTCTGGATAAAGGCATTTGACCCCCACAGGACCACCACAAAGCCGGCATTATTTGGGTGCTGGACCATTTATAGCTGTGCAATGACCCTGATGTGGTTGTGGTGTGTTAGTGTGTGTTGTCCTGCTGTGAGTGGGTCAGACACAGCAGTGCTGCTGGAGTCTTTAAACACCTCAGTGGCACTGCTTTTGACTTTACATCTGCACAGTGAGTGAACAAGGTGATTAAAAACTCCAGCAGCACTGCTGTGTCTGATCTGAGTCCCATATCTGTGCATTCTGACCATTACAGAACAGGGTAAAAACGTCTAACAACATATGTAGAGAAATAGATGGACTACAGTCTTTAATTGGAGAACTACAAAGTGCTTCTTTATGGTAAGAGGAACTGATACAATGGACAATGAGTGAAAATACAAGGTGTACCTAATAAAGTGGTGTACTCGACCATGTCCGCCCAAAAAATCTCTTCAGTCCTATTGTGGTCTCTATTCAATGATAGACAGAATAAAGGAGACAAATTATGTATTAAGATCTGCACATGGGTTGTTATTACAAAGTTTTGGTGATAGCATATATTTAAATCCCAAATTACAGTATTTTTAGCCTAGGTGTGGAACCATTTGAATGGGTAATATTTTCAGCCGCCCTGTTTTTTTTTTTTACCAGGAAAAGTATGAAAATAGTTAAGTGACAACTGCCGGAGGTGCCTACTTGTCCCCTAATTTTAGAGCTCTTATCACATGGTTACCCCTTATTAGCACAATCTCTTCACTTTTAAATTAGACCCAATTTCGCTCTATATGCGACTGGCACACTTTCTGGCACAACACACTCGACCTCCTTCGGCACAGAAAAAGTAAGTCAGACTTAAAAGAAAACTACACATGTGTCACTCCGGTCCACGGGGACTTGGAAACAAGGCCAGTGGCCCACGGCTCGCGGCTGTCATTTCATCTGGAATTAATGAATCGCCCCTGGCAAATCTGTAGAGGCACCGAGCTAATTTGATTCATCCATGTTCAATTCTGGGGGGAACATTTGTGGAGGAATTTCAGGTTTGATACAGCGTGGGATCCATGTTGGTGTACAGTAATAGCATTTCAGTGGTGGCAACTGCATGGGTGCAAGTGTTCCCAGCAGGCAGATGGGTCATTGGCTTAACTAAGCGGTGTGTATGGGTCGAATCTAGTCCATTGAGAGGCTTGAATAATGGTCGTTATCTCTTGGTAATGTAATGTCACACGTTTGTGTTAAATTGGGCAGACAAGTGGCACTACAAAAGTATAAGAAAAACCAGTAATGCAGGTACAGTGTAGCGTTACCGACTGTAGCACAGCTGGTGTATCCATCCCATCAGAGGAAAGGGACCGCCACAGGACCGCCATGGAAGAGATCTTAATTACGTGATTGACATTCTCAGCAAAGCAGTGACAGTGACACAATAGTCCTTAAAGCACCAATAACAAATTTGTGCTGTACTCCTTATATGTAGACGGATAGACAGACACTTGATAGCTTCAGAGGGACACTTTCCTATTTTTCCGTCATGACATCACAGTGCGTCTCTTACCATAGTTGTGCTGATAACCAGGAGTTCATAGATTATTTGTCGTACTGGGGAACATACATTTAGGGGCATACAGGGGCGTACAGGGGCATTGCTGTACCCGTCTACTTGTCAGCATAGGGTGATGACAAACACCGGGAGCTCCCGTTACTTAAGTGCGGGTCATAGCGTTGTGTGTGGTCACTCCGTAGCACTGCTTAGCGTCACTCCACTCGGTTGGCTGCTTCGTTTGGGACGAACTCGACGCGGCTTTTTCCAGCGCTCTCAACGCTCTCACGTTTGGGCTCGCCCCCTGGCGTTCCGGAGCTCCTCTGCTGGAAGTGTCCCAAAAAGAGCTTTTTTTGCTCTGCCTTAAGATAACCTTTTTGGTTATCCCTCATTATTAAAATACGTCGTTCGATCCCCACTCCCGCATCCTTGGGTCCTCCCTCCAGCATCATAACAGAATTATGGGGAATGTAGTGCCTATAGTTAATTTACATGGCATGTCCTGTTGTTATGTCTTAATTGTGCGAGGATCAGCGAGGACTATTTATAGGTTTCGCCAGCGCTCATGAGGTGCGAAGCTTTCCGTTACACTTTATGATCTGGACTTCAACGCAGGTGAGGTAGGATTTTCTACCGTCCCATCCGGACTTCCGGTCTTTGATCCTACCTGCCTGTCGTCTTGTTATATTTTGGTTCTGCTTTTCTTTCTGTTTATTTTGTTATAATAAACCTGGTATGTCCAGCACGTTTGTGTTACTACACCATTCGTGTCACTGCTCAGCAATCCTGAATGAAGTTTTTCTTTTTTTTTATGTCTGTACCCTTAATTTTACATGGGCACTCAAGGACTCAATTTACAAATTACAAATACCTGTCCATTATATCGTTAACTTGCATTTGAGTGACTTTTTTGTCGAGGTAAATGACTTGATCTGGGTAATTTTCCATCTGTGAGTAAGTCTTTCACAGTCAGTCTGGATAAATTAAGAAGTCTCGTCTGTAAGTAGCTCAAGAGCAATCCAAGTGTTATGGTTAGTTTTGCGCCTGCCAAGTGACTAAATCTGTGATCTTGTGCTGCCCTGAAGATTAACATTAAAAAGTCCAATGTGGATCTGTGCAACGTGAAAGACGTTAAAAAAGAGAGAATATATAGCAAATTATGTTGGTGATTCACGGCTCGCTGTTGATACTGCCATCCCCCACCCTCTAACAGCACATTGCTGCGTGGCATGTAGGTGTACGTGTGTGGGAGTGGGCAAATTCTGTTCATGTTTGGAATTCAGGCCTGGACGTGTCAGGTTCAGTTGTTTTTTTACATCAAGAGAAGCCACGTTGCTGGGCCACAAAGGGCCGTCATGCGGTCCCCATCGTCATCGTCATGGCGCCTACATTCCTGAATGATGGTTAATTTGTCTTGCTGGAGAAATGACTCATGCAGAGCACAGGGTACGGTCTTGATAAATGCGTCTGTTATGTGCAGTGTATTTGACTCGGCTAATGAAATGCAAGGTGTATAATGGCACGTTTCCTACAGAGCGCACAACGTGGTGCAACAACGATGTCAATAAAGCTACTAGCTAAAGTAACTTTCTGTCATGGGGTTCAAAAATCTAAACGTTTTCCAGCACTCGGGTGGTGCAACCATCGAATATCAGAGATTAGAGTCGTGGCAGTGCCGTTCTATACTGGTTGACATGATCGACCGTGTCTGAGAAAAGTGAGACCGGTAAGAAGACACATTCCCTGGGGCTACAGCCGAGACCCATAACTGCTTCCACCCTGTGTTCTCCAGGGACAGGTGCCAGACCTGAGCATGCTTAAATGAGTTTTGTTGAATTCCTAAGGCACTTAATAAAATGTAGTAATACAGTTACAGACCACAGTCCATCTGTACATACTTTTAGCCGTCTTTACCCTGTTCTATCAGATACAGCAGTGCTGCTGGAGTCTTTAACCACCTCAGCATCACTGCTGGATTGAAAATGGTCCACTTACCAAAATTGTCCAGTTACCAGCATCCTGTGAGCGCTGAAGAAGTATTAAAGGACGCCAAATCCAAACTGCGACAACAGATGAGCTACTGTCCCTGACATTACATCTACAAGGTGGAGCTATGTGGTAGATAAACACAATGTTTAAAAACTCCAGCAGCACTGCTGTGCCTGATCCAGTCATACCATGGTGCAAACGCACCACCGCAACATCAGTGTCACTGCAGTGCTGAGAATGATCCACCACCCAAATAGAACTGGTCCTATGGGGCTCCTGACCATTTGAGGAAATGCTTTTAAAAAATATACAGACAACTGAGGGCACGACACTGTGCCTCCTTTTGGCTACTAAATCTCCCGCAAAAACATGCCCACATTAATAAGTCTAAATCCATGTGCAAACTGATAAGATTGTTATTCACTATCACTGTGCTGCGCGGTGGGTTTTCACAAGCATGCACGGCGTTCCAGTTGGATTCATAACACTGAGACTGATGTATTGTCACTCTCGGGATTTCGTTCAGAGACTGAACACCCTTCCACGCCCCCACGCTCGGCCTTTTCTTCTAGCTCCCACTCAGCATGCACTCATTCTCTGCTGCTGGAACTCATTCTCAGTCTGGTCCGTTGCCTCTGCCTCTTCTCCCTGTGCTCGGGATTATGTTTATTTACATAGATTTGCATCCTTACATAATCGAATGCAGTGTTCTAAGGCAGGAATTGCTGTGCGGATAGAAAATGTTTAAGAATGGAAGTCTATTAAAAGATACGATTTGACTGGTGAATGCTGAGTGTATATTCTTATCTTCTTAAGAAAATGTATATACAGTGCAGACAAAGGTTTGTACACACTAATTCATGAGCTCTGCCATTTTAGCAACACTTGCTTATAGCACATTGATAATATGGAGAGCACATTTCTGGATTCTCCATAGACAAACAGTGGCAGTAAAATGGCGAGTAATGAGACCTCAGTAACGTTCAAATGACACAACGGGTACAGGTTTTCATATCCAACACGTCAGTTCAACTTAACTTTCTGCTGTCCTTAAGTCCATAACACACTCTTTTGCAACTTTGATTGAGGCTGACTTGCATTTCCAGAGAATTTCCAAACAGCTTGAGAATGCACTGGAATGCCAAAAGTGAGCCAGGGCTTATTGTCTAACATCAGAAACCAACCTCACAGTCATGTTCCAACAACCTAATGAAAAAAATTCCCTTTTTCGAGTCCCCTTCTTGTAGTGCAGACTGTGGTAGCCTAGCGATTAAGGTACTGGACTCTGGACCTGATAGTCCAGGGTTTGAATCTTTGTCCACCTTTGTTACCCCCTTAAGCAAGGCCCTTAACCAACCATTGCTTGAATTGTAAGACTGTAATAGTTGTAAGTTGCTCTGGATAAGGGCGTCTGCTAAATGCTGTAAATGTATGATTAATATACGAGAGGTTAATTATTGTATAATTCTAGTTTGTTGTGCTCCTAATTTTAGTGCTAAGCGTTTAGAACTAGGTCACTGATGAGACGAGGTTGTGTTCATGTCTGTGTGTGATTTATTGTTCTGACTACAGGATCCTGGCCACTGCTGGAGCTCACATGAACATCCCAGTGGACCTGAGGACTCTGAGAGCAGTACGAGTCCTGAGACCTCTCAAGCTCGTCTCAGGAATACCCAGTGAGTGTCCAAAACTGAAATATGCTTATTTGTGTAACATTTAAAATTTCTTATCATTACCCTGCTAAGTTGTAAACTTAGACACACCTCATTAAGACGAAATTACAAGACACATTTTCTGATTACTCCAAAGCGTTTCCATGGCTCTGTGGTAAATTGGACCTTTTCACAGCAGCTATTAAAGCCTTTGCGAGTGTGTTAAGCAACACATAATTTTTAGTTTAAGCTAAAGTTTGCGCAGTTACAGGCTTTGTTTGATGTTGATTCCAAATGCTTTACCACACTTTGTAAAAGCTTGAGGGCACCTGCCTAACCTGTAATGTTTCCAAATGTAGTACAGCTATACACAGTTAAGTTGATTGGGGGTGGGGGGGTGATGTACATCATTCACAGGACAGTATTGCAGTGAAAACACATTCGGAGATTCTAACATACCGCAGGATAACTTCCAATACGGAAATCTATGGAAGCCCATATCTGCCACTTGGAACAAAGCTAAAAGTTTCTGTGGAAAGTGGGAAAGGCACTCACAGCTGCGTATGGACTGCAATATGCACCGAAACGGCAGAGGGCAAACGTGCAGTAAGCACAAGAAGCCGCCGATTTGGACCGCTTTCCAAGAGGCTCGGTTACCAGCTGACTTAGGACAGGGAAGAGAAAGCCTGATTTCTCTGAAGTCTCTGAACCTCTTAATACCTCTGGAGTTTCCTCCGTAAGCGTCCGTCGGCACTATAAGCCCCAGGACGTTACCGACTGAAAATAAATAATTGCTTGCGTGGCTTTTAACAAAGTCGCCAAACGAGCAGAAGAATCGAGCGTATTACGTATGTGACGATGGACCACACGTTCTTTAATGACGTAGCATCGAACAACGCTGTAGGTCGTACTTTTATAGTAGAAAGCCCCTCTCCACCCCCCCCACCCCTCCAGCTGTTTGGTATCACGTCATAAATTAGACCCCGGATATAACCCGCGTAAGACGCTCTGTAACGGCTGCTGGGCCGCGAGAGCACCGGGCATCTAAGGTAAGCCTTGTAACAAGTATCTCACTTTGACTTAATATCTCATGATTATAATTTAGTATCTCAGTATAACGACTTAATATCTCATTAAGTATTTCATCATTATCACTTAATATCTCATTATTATAATGTAGTATCTCAGTATTACGACTTAATATCTCATTAAGTATTTCATCATTATCACTTAATATCTCATTATTATGATTTAGTATCTCAGTATTACACTTAATATCTCATTAAGTATTTCATCATTATCACTTAATATCTCATTATTATGATTTAGTATCTCATAATTACTTAACATTTCGTAAAGTATTTTATCATTGACACTTAATATCTCATTATCATGACTTATCTTATATTTATGATTTAGCATCTCATTATTACTTAATATCTAATGATTGACTTAGTATCTCATAATTATGACTTACTATCTCTTTATTATAATAAGTATCTCAATACTATAACTTATGATGGCTCAGTATTTCATAATTTGCTTGGTATGACTTTGTATCTCATTATGAGTTAGTATGTGGTAATTGTGACTTAGTCTCACAAATACTGAAATATTTCATTATTATAACTCATTATATCTTGTGTTTGACTTAGTATCTTATAATTACGACTTAGTAAGTCATAAAAATGTTATATTATGTCATTGGAATAAAGTAACTTTTAATACAACCTAGTAACTAGTTATGGCTACATCATAATTAAGACATTCATTTTTCATTATAACTAAGTATCTCCTTGTGACTTGGTATAAGATAAAGTCACAATTATGAGATTACTTTGTATCTTATTTTTATGACTTAATATGACTTGGTATGATGTAGTATGTAGGGTTAGAGATCAAGTAAATAAACGGTGCAGTACTATCAAATACCATGTGTTTCCTCCACCACCTAAATAAAACAATGACTAATTAACATACAATTTCCCTTCCAATCAACATGTCAGTCTCTATTCTTTACCAGTGATTCATTTTCATTTTCAACATACCTTAAGGTGTCAGGAGTGTCATTCAACAGAGTTCAGTGTTATAAATTCTTCCTTGTCAAGATTTCTCAAACTACATATACAAACCGGATTCAAAAAAAGTTGGGACATTAAACAAATTGTGAATAAAAACTGAATGCAATGATGTGGATGCCAACATCTAATATTTAAACTGAAATAATGTATCATTTTAAGGGAAAAACATGTTGTTTCCAAATTTCATGGCGTCAACAAATCAAGCACTCATACAACCCCATGCCATCAGTGATGCAGGCTCCTGAAGGGAGCGTTGATAACAACTTGGGTTATCCTTGTCCTCTCTGGTCCGGATGACATGGCGTCCCAGTGTTCCATAAAGAA
>JAVSBV010000127.1:7133018-7145086 GCA_033117975.1 Parotocinclus spilosoma | reverse complement strand
AAAGAAGGCCCAAGACGATTGAACAGTTAGAGGCCTGTATTAGACATGAATGGGAGAGCATTTCTATTTCTAAACTTAAGAAACTGGTCTCCTCTGTCCCCAGACATCTGTTGAGTGTTGTAAGAAGAAGGGGGTATAAATGTGGTATAAATGGCCTTGTCCCAACTTTTTGGGGGATTTGTTGACACCATGAAATTTGGAAACAACATTTTTTCCTTAAAATGATACATTTGCTCAGTTTAAACTTTTGATCTGTGATTTGTGCTCTATTCTGAATAAAATATTAGATGTCAGCACCTCTACATCATTGCATTCAGTTTTAATTCACAATTTGTTTAGTGTCCCAACTTTTTTGGAATCCGGTTTGTAGTATGATCATCATGCCCATGCATGGAACACACCATTAGCTGACATAAAAAGTGCAGCATGAGTAACTGAAAATTGGTGCACTGCATAATATATACAGGTTAACTCAAAATGCACAGGACTGCCGTTTATTTCAGAAACAAAAGTGAAAATTGCACATCTGACTACATCAGCAAGTAATGGGTGAGGTGGCCTATCTTTTAGGCTATGTTTGTACCAAGGGCAAGTTTTTCCATTGTGAAAGGGGTCATGTACAGTGTGTATGGAAAGTATTCAGGCCCATTTACTTTTGTTTTATTTATTTTTTTTATTGCAGCCATTTGCTAAAATCAAAAGTTCATTTTATTTCTCATTAATGTTCACTTAGCATCCTATCTTGATAGAAAAAACACATAGAAATTTTTATAAATTTATTAAAAAAGAAAAACTGAAATATCACATGGTCATAAGTATTCAGACCCTTTGCTGTGACTCTCAAATTTACAGGGGTTGGATAATGAAATTGAAATACTTGTCATTTTAGTGTGGGAGGTTTCATGGCTAAACTGGATCAGCCTGGTGGCCAATCTTCATTAATTGCACATTACACCAGTAAGAGCAGAGTGTGAAGGTTCAATTAGCAGAGTAAGAGCACCGTTTTGCATTAAATTTTGCAATGCACACAACATTATGGGTAACAAACCAGAGTTCAAAAGAGGACAAGTTGATGGTGCATGTCTTGCTGGCGCATCTGTGACCAAGCCAGCAAGTCTTTGTGATGTATCAAGAGCCACGGTATCCAGAGTAATGTCAGCATACCACCAAGAACGACGAACCACATCCAACAGGATTAACTGTGGACGCAAGAGGAAGTTGTCTGAAAGGGATGTTCAGGTGCTAACCCAGATTGTATCCAAAAAACATAAAACCACGGCTGCCCAAATCATGGCAGAATTAAATGTGCACCTCAACTCTCCTGTTTTCACCAGAACTGTCCGTCGGGATCCACAGGGTCAATATACACGGCTGGTCTGCCATAGCCAAACCTTTGTCTAAAACCAGATGTTTCAGTTTTATTGTCTAACCCCTGTATGTGTAAAGGGTTATTTCACAAGAAAACTGTATACAAACTATAGGTAAATGTGTCAGCGATATCACTAAAAACACAACTGATTGAGGAGTGATTAAAACGACTAATAATTCTATTAGTACGGAAGCCAAAAATGCATTGATTAACAGTATTACGACCAACACAAAAGATAAACCAGGTGAAACCGTGTATGTAGTTGTAGATTAGAGAGAATATACAGGTAGCGAGCACGGGACAATAAAGGAGTACTACTAACAATAGGCCAGGTAAATACAGGACAGTTACAGGTATAGTTTGTTAGAAAGAAAGTAGTGCAAGGTTATAAATGCAAACACAAGTAACTTGTCTTGAAAAGCCTCTAAACACCTAAATCGAGATATACACACATGCATGCACAAATTAGATCCAACAAGAGAAACAAGCAACCAGGTCTGTGGCCCAAAAGAAGCGAATTGGCTCAAAGAAGATGAAAACAGCCCACATGCAGTGCTACAATGTGAGCGAGTGACCACTTGATTAGTTAATAAAATGATCATAATATTTATAATAGGGCGGCACGGTGGTTCGGTGGGTAGCACCGCTACCTCACAGCAAGAAGATCCCAGGTTCAATCCCGGTGTGGAGCGGCCTGGGTCCTTTCTGTGTGAAGTCTGCATGTCCTCCCTTTGTCTGCGTGGGTTTACTCCTGGTACTCTGGTTTCCTCCCACAGTCCAAAGACATGCATGTTTGGTTAATTGGTGTCTCTAAAGTGCCCCTTAGTGTGTCACTGCGTGTGTGCACCCTATGATGGATTGGCTTCCCGTCTAGGGTTGTTCCTGCCCTTGCGCCCAGAGTTGCTGGGTCGACATCGGCTAGACCGTGACCCCATGTGGATTCAGGGATGGATATTAATACTAAGAAGAAGAAGAATGCATATTTGCCTTGTAACTTTGAGGGATGACCAAACAAACTTGTAAGAATGTTGGCTAGAGAGGCAGAATCAGGACTAAATAAGCAACTACACTTTAGAAACAAGGTCCAAAAACCTGCAACGTGCAACTGCTTTATAGGAAAATAGAAAATCAGCATAAGAGCCTTAAATTTGGTGAACCTGGCAACCCTGGCATGAATTACGGAACTCCCTCCTCCTGTTGTCGGCTGCAATGTTCAGAGTTATGATTCATTCTAATCGTTAAGAACGTAGCCGTTAAAGTGATGTTGACTGGATGATCATTAAACGGTGCATACCTGTATATAGACTAAACTCTACATCTGTTCTCTAGTATCACAGTCAGGCCCAGGGTTTCAACAGTGGTGGTTTTATGGATTCTTTCAGTTAGTAAGCCACAATTTAAAACAAAGAGCCTTGCCTGGCACCCCAACAGAGGCAGAATGTGAGCTCACCTTCCAATTGGTAGTTCATAGGACTAGGCAGTTAGTCACCTCTAGCCTGTTAAGCTTAGAGAGTTTGTGTATTGGTACTCAGAACAGCCTGGATCATGCAGGATTTGAACCCTCCATCTCTTAGTCTAAAGCCCAGTGTGATAACCAGTATGCTACATTCAGAATTCAGATGTATGTGGCTGAAATAAGACATTAAAATAGTATGTACCAGTTTGGGACAGAAAAATTAAAGAAGAACAATTAACAAATTCAATAGGATTTCAGCACACGTTGCTTGGACCCTTAGATTTCAAGGTAACTATTATTTATATCTTTAGTGATCATGATTTGGTCTTTGTCACTCTGATTGTTTTGTCTGTCTGCTGTGCAAATACACTAATGGTTTGTTTCCAACCAATCATTCATTTTATCACATGGACAACAAAAGAATGCATATAAATGTGAGTAACGCTGTCTCTCTATACCCCTTTATACCTGTTCCACCTACATCGTTCACCTTCATCTTTTGTCCCATTTTCTTCACTGGTCAACACACATGAGAGTTCCTTACTCACTGTTTCTATTTTTATCCTTTTGTTCCTTTCATTTACTAGATCTAACTTTCCAGGGTCTTGCTTTCTTTTCCCCTTTCCCCTCCCCTCAAATACCCTTTTCCCTCGGCTGTTGTGGTTTCTCCAACCAGAACCAATAACCATTGTTTTTTACACTTCTGATTTCTGAGATTTGATCAAACACACCTTTCCTAAATGCTACTGCAATACTAGAGTACATTGAAATGGATTTTTTTGCTAATGCGTTTGTGTTTGTGGAAGCAGAAGGCGGCGCAGGCCGTACCTCTACAGAAAGCGAGCCATTCACAGAGGCAGACCCAACCAGGCTGAGGCGGAGGAAGAGATGCCGAGTGCAAAGGGGTATGAGGAACAACCCCCTAATGCCTTTGCCAACAGGCGTGAGAGGCGCAACAAGATCAAGATGTCTGTATGGGAGCAACGTGCCAATCAGTTGCGCAGACGCCGTCAGATGGCGAGTCGGGAGGTCTTGTTTGACAGCCCCAACGAGGACACTCTGGGAACACAACCCTCCCCGTCTCCTGATGCTAGTCCGGCTCACCTTCCTGAGTCTCCGATGTCTGTCATCATGCCTTTGCCTGAACCACCCATGTCCATCTCTATGCCACTTCCTGAACCCCCTGAGTCTGAACCGGTAGGCATGGAAGAGAAGCAACTGGGCACCGTCAGTCGCTCCAATACAGACAGGAGGCACCGAGTGGCACGGAAATTTCGGGCTGCGGCAGCAGCGGGCGTGGTGCAGGGCGGCCGGCATCGGAGGCACAGGCATCGTGAGTCGAGGACGGAGGCCAGAAACGCAGATGAGGAACAGGTTCAGGAGGGTGGGGACGACCCAGAGTCACAACAGTCCAGACAGAGCTTGCTTATGGATGACAGTGAGCTGATTATGACTCATCAGAAAACAGAGCATGCAGAAGAGGAACAAAGGTAAAACCCTGCCTAGTCTATTTTATATGGATTTCTTGAATTGATAATTTTTTTTTGCATTTGCCTGCTTTGGAAAGCTTTGCTTTTTTTGACAAAAATTGCAATCAAATTCCAAGGCAGATGCCACTGAGTGGTGGTGCAACTGCCAGTTTTAAGTTTCAGTAGCCCAGGGAAGCATAATCATTTTACTGCAAATAATCTGCCTCTGATCTGTGAAAAATCTGCCTATGACAACTGTTAAAAAGAAGAGCAGCAGTGCTGCAGATCTTTGAGTGGGCTGATCAGCGTCGTACGAAAAAGTGAAATGAATCCAGTGTCTGCATAAAATGGATGGATAGACAAAAGAAGCATTTAATGCACTGGACTGTGCACCAGAAGGTCATATCTGCCTAAGTTGCTTGGATGGTAACATTTTATCATTTTATTATTTTATCCGGAGTAGCTCTAGATGAGACTGCCTGCTAAATTTAAATATATACCCAACACCATGTCACTTTGGGCAATCTGTGGTGTGCCTGTGACCTGAATCTTAAGAACTCTGAGAGTTGGAAGTGCCCCAGGTAAGATAGAGACTGGAAAGATGGACTGGAACCAGTGCTCTGCCAGCTGAGTCACTTAGGCACATATACAGCCTCTAGTGAGGTCATGTAATCTCTGATAACATGTCCTCTCTCTCCAAAAGTCCTGTTCCACTCTTACTCAGCTTTCTTCCGTCCGTCTTCCAGCTTCCTCACAATCTGTGGTCTGTGGTAACCCACTCGCACATAACAAAGCATCATTTTCATCAATTTAGGAATTATAATTTTTGGAAATTTTTAGAGGAATATTACAAGATATAATTTAGACCAGGGGTGATTGATCTAACTTTCTCATCAGTGCTTCTTATCAGAAAACAGTGCATGTGGTAATCTGGCTCTAATAAGCAAACATTTAAATACAGGCTGTTTTAAATAGGGTGAAATAAGTCAAAGTTACATTTATGTATGTAATTTACTTTACAATAGAGCACTTTAATCAAAGCAGCCATAAATATTGATCCACATCTCCATATGAACAAGTCTACAGCAAAAAGAAAAGAAATTCCTAAATGTGATAAGGGAGAAAACTTAAAAAGACATCCAAGACTTTGGCTAGCCTGGTTGTTACATTTAAGAATAAATGAAATTGTTTAAATAATAACTTCAAAATAGTTCAAATACCAAGAAACTGGATAGAATAATTGGCCAATAATTAGTCCAGCAAGCAGAGACACTGTCGGTTATCACATTCCCGAGCAGGTAACATTTTAGTGGTATGGTATCCACAGCTGACACGCCAAATTGAGGTCCAGGTGTATGCATATTGGGATTTACATTTACATTTACAGCATTTAGCAGACGCCCTTATCTAGAGCGACTTACAGATCATACAGTCTTACAATTCAAGCAATGGTGGGTTAAGAGCCTTGCTTACGGGCCCAACTGTGGCAGCTTGGCAGAGGTGGGATTTGAACCCAGGACTATCAGGTTCATTCAGGTCCAGAGTCCAGTACCTTAACTGCTAGGCTACCACAGTCCCATTTGCGGAATTGGTCCCGGAAGAACAACTTGTAGAGAAAACAGAATATATATTTACAGTATAGTTAAGGATATTATGAACACCAGTTCAGCATTCTGGCAGCTTTAACACCCACAATGCTCTGTTTCAGGGACGGTTCTTGTGATATATTGGCAAGTTCCCAGACCACTGAAGTGTCCGGGCGTGAGTGTGGTCTCCCATGTACGTGCGCGGCTCTGGATGAAGAAACGGAGGCCGAGCCCTGCCCGCAGCACTCGGCAGAAAATTCTCCAGAGCTTAATTACCTCTCAGGGGAAGCCATTGATAATGAGAACAATGCCTGCTATTTAAACCAGGGCGAGCCGATGGCAGAATTGAGCATAATGCGAGAGATGTCAGCACAGCCTCTGTTAGAGCTCACACAGATGACTGGTAATTTCAGTGTTATTTTCAGTCTTTCAGTAATGGAGTGTAATGAACTAAATGCAGTTAACACAGTCGTGTGCACAATGTCTCTGTGATTTGATTCAAATGCGGATGAAAATTGTCATTAATCTGTAACGCAGTCGTACAAACACTTGGTTATGCCTCAACATGCCTTAGTAATAGCAGTAATCCAGACATGTAAGAAATGCACCAGTTTAACCACTCCAATTCAGCTCGGAAGCTTCATCTGCATTTTCATCTCATCTGCTACATCTTCTTTGTCACTTGTTGAAGTTGGCACCTCATGTAATACCAATAATATACACTCATTGATCACTTTATTAGGTACACTTCTTACTCCTTTATTTACTGTTCCACTTAACATACAGAAGCATTTTGTAGTTCTGCCTTTACAGACTGCAGTATTTCATTCTCAACGGTGCTACTGGAGTTTTTAAACACCTCTGTGTCAGTGCTGGACTGAAAATAGTCAAGTAATCAAAATGTCCACAACCAGCATCCTGTTGACAGTATTCATTAATCACTAATGAAGACAATTTTCATATCTTCGGTGTTGACACATGAAAAGATATAATAAAATACTCACTTTTGTGAGATGGAATGAAATTAACCGTACAGTCGCTGCAGACTCTCGGTCACTTGATGGATCATCGATCTTCACATATTTCTGTCCTTCATCGATGTGATCCATGAAGAATTTTAGCAGGATAGTGGAGTAGTTTGGCATTGCTTTCTCCACCCCTCCCCATTTATCCAGGCTTGGGACCGGTGTGCAGCTGTTTCCATTTACACGGCTCGGGTGATTTGCACACACAAGTGAATGACAATTTGGAGATGCCAATTAACCCAACACGCATGCCTTTGGACTGTGGGAGGAAACCGGAGTACCCGGATTAAACCCACGCAGACACGGGGAGGACATGCAGACTCCACACAGAAAGGACCCAAACCGCTCCACCCTGGGATTGAACACGGGACCTTCTTGTTGTGAAGACCACCGAGCACCGAGCCACCGTGCTGCCCTTTGTAAAGTATATAATCATGCATATCCTTCTGCCCCTGTTTTGCTTTTATGGAGAAGATTTCATGCTTTTGTTTGCAGTCTCTGTACCTCTTTGCATCACGTTTGACTCTCCTCTTTCTCACACACAACTGATCAATTGTGCACACACCTTACACACAAGCGTCAGCCAAACTGCCTCTCAATGGAATCCCTTCATGAGAGTGCATCAGCATCGAATGGCTATTCAAGTTTACATCAAAATTAGCCAGACATTCATACTGGGCCAATTAAGAGCAACCAGTTAACTTAATGCATATCTTTGGAGTAAACATACAGGAACATGGAAGGACATGCAAACTCAACACAGGTAGAATCCAATGTTGAAATCAAACTATGGATGTCTGGAGATGTGAGGCGATTGTGCTAACCGCTTGCACACATATGATGCCACATATGGCTGTCAGGAAAGGTACATTAGCAGTAGGGTGACCAGACATGTCCTACTTTTGAGACCTAAAAAAATGTCCGTGGGGAATTTCAAAATCGGCCGGGATTTTCAACTGCCTTAAACATAATACATGTACAGTGCATTGTGATTAGAATTGCCACTCGGTTCCATTCCAGATTTTTCTGTAGCGCAAATTAGTCACCCTTCTCCTCAAATCTATCTACTTTGTGTGTGTGTGTGTGTGTGAAGAAGAAAGCGTGGGTTTGCCTGGCTACTTTCGAGTGCTTACAAGCGAAAGCACGTGTCCCCGCCGGTTGTACGGCAATGCTGAAACGAAAGTGTTTTTGTTAGTGTACTATGTTGTTTTGTGCTGTTCAATAAATGCAATTTTCACACAGACACCATGTCATTTGTGTCATATCATACACCGATGACCCCCCCCCCTCCTTTTCTGAAACCCAAATCTGGTCACCTTAATTAGCAGGCATTAGTGGATTTTCCTCTATCCATGGTCATAAACAGAAACAATGTTATGTACAATATGCTTAAAATTTATTTATTTGTTAGAAGGATGTGTCAAAACTATATTTTCAGGCCAACATTGCCACTGTGGTGTTTAAGTACTCCAGCAGCACTGCTGTGTCTGATTCGCTGATACCAGCACCCTACCAAATAGTACGTGATCTGTAATGTGGGGGTCCTGACCAGTATAATACAGAGTAAAGGGGGCTAACAAAGTAGGTAGAGAAGTAAAACTGATCAAATGGACAGGAGTTGTATGTAATAAAGTGATTAGTAAATGAGTTTACTGCTATGTTTATATTTCGCATTGTCTGGCAGACCTAAACCTGCAATCTAGGCTAGTTTAATTAATGAGTTCAATTTATTATTTTTCTTAATTTAAGTAAACTTGATTTTTTTTTTTTGCCAGGCTGAGAAACGCTGCGGTCAACAGATTTCCCAGCATCCGGGTATTTCTTAAGACCTGCCCGGTCATGTGACACTTTCTCAGCCATCTTGTGGATACGCAAAGAGCGACAACTCGCACCCAAACTCATCGCTGTCAGTTAAAGCAGAGGTAAGACAGCGAGCTTGGTGGAAAGGGGTTCGATGGGAAATAAACGGTGACTGAGTAATAATGTTTAATTCAGTGATACAAACCCCCCTGGTGTAGGGTCTAAAATAGTGTAGCTCAGCTGCTGTTACCCCTCATGGTTCGCTTCAAGGCCTTGAGGCCTCGGGCTCGATTGTGGTCGCTGCCGTACAGGAGTGAGAGCCGTACGGGAGCTGAAGCGTAGCTAACACTGTTAGCCTGAACTTCAGGCCTCGCGAAGGTTTGAGAGGTTACGAATTAGGCTGTCGTTATTTAACACCAGTTCTACCTTACACATGTTGTAATATGTCTAAAAAACTTTATATGCATATCAGTTTTTCAGAAGTGGTAGAAACGACCGCATTTGCTTGCTATTTAGTGGCAGTTGGGCTGCGTCCCAAACCACACTGCCCTACTAGATAGTTTGTTGTAAGGGCTTTGGTAAAGCACTAATTTAGGAACATTATTGAGTACTGAAGTGTGCAATTTGGGATACGGATTTGTCTGGACGTGGACCACTAGCCTAACGGACAGCTGGCCAAAAAGTTACCACGGGTAAAGTTCACCATAGAAGTTAGCATGCCAAGCTAACTAGCTGGTGAGCAGAGTTTAAATAACATTCAGCCAGGTATTCAACTTCTTTAGTATTCAGATTCAAACTAATTATGTCCACTATATAGGACACCGACGAGGCTAGATTAAGGCTACGTCTCAAACAGCATGATAAAAGGTATGTCAAAATAGTAACTGCCTTATTGATGTGCTCTCGGACACTATTTAGTGGGGCAGTGTGCGGTTTGGGACGCAGCCTCAGTGTAGCACATGGCTTTCTAAATGGAACCGTGGCATCTCTATATTCGCTTGTCACTCAATCAGGTGTCAGGCTTGTCTGATGCTGCAGTTTGCTTTATACTGTTTGCTTTGGTATAACTTTTTAGATCCCGATTTGTCCGGAATATTAAGCTAAAGTAAGGTCACGGTGTCCCATACATTTTTGCACACATTGCTCAATGGTTTTGAAGGAACACGTCACACCTTGGCCAGTAATCTCAAAGGCAGGTTTAGAGTCACTGGGGTTTCAACTTGTCATTTCAGTTGGACCAGTATTGTATAAGTGGCTTTAAAGAATGGCCCACATTTCAGGTACCGTACCAACTGTACACTTAATGTAGACACCACATACATGCTTGTGGTCCGAGGTTCAGGGCAAAGTGTCTCACTCATACACTTCAGTGTCCAGTGGGTCAGGGCTGAAAATGAAATTTAGACAAACTATTATTGTGGAGAACTTATAATTTCCTAGGTTGACTTTTTGAATGCTGTTTGTAATAGCTGGTGTGTTAATGAGACAACTTTGATATTACTGTACTATATCAAAGCAGGTTTGACTGTATAAGCAATGTGATTTGGGTTGAGAATACTTGATATAACTTCAGCCTTGGCTTATGTCCTTGGAGCCTAAAGTTTTACCATGTAATGGTCAGGACGTAACTTACATTTACAGCATTTAGCAGACGCTCTTATCCAGAGCGACTTTTAATACAGTTAATTAATACGACAATTAATACAGTCTTACAATCCCAAGCAATTGTGGGTTAAGGGTCTTGCTCAAGGACCCAACTATGACAGCTTGGCAGAGGTGGGATTTGAACCCTTGACCACCAGGTCCAGAGTCCAGTACCTTAACAGCTAGGCTACTGCAGTCCTACCTTATGTACTGTCCTAGTCCTAGTTCTAATTTATGTAGAATCTCTGAACTGAGCTTCAAACACCTCGACATAACCAAAAGGTAAGGTACAATAGGGCCGAATCTAAACTGACAGTATTCCATATGTCAAATTTATTTCGATAGCACTTTTTAAAAATAATAATGCATTGTCTCAGCAGATTTTCAATATTATATTTTCTTAAAAGGCCAATCCCAAACTGAGCAAGCCTAGGTGACAGTGGGAAGGAAAAACTCCCTGATTGTAGAAGGAAGAAAATGAAATAATGGAGGGAGTTACTGCACTCTGGTGTGGCTTGGGCATGGTGAGATTGGTATCTATATCTGAAGACCAGTAGAGTGATGCTGAGGTGGAGGAACATCTTATTGTGTGGTGCTGGAACTCGTACTGGAACATTAGCTCAGGCATATGTAGTACACCGTACTAGCATTAAGGTCCATGTGTTGTTTGAATACCAGAGATCGCGATCAGTTTGACTGGTTGTAAGGACTGGGCGTTGCTCGTTTCGTTTGTCTAGCTCACGTTTCTCAGACAGGCACATGAATCGTTCAATAGGAGGTCAGAATGTATGGGCCATTAGGACATGTACCATGCGTACTTGTTTGCTTGCTTGACGTTGACTTGGAAAAACAATTAGTTATTTAGAAGTGATTTGGATTTACAACATGGATTTAATAGAAATGGCTCAAATGAGCATTTGAAAGTCAAGATTTGCCTGTTAGGTGGAATCAACACGAAGGAATCGCCAGCAAGAAGTACACAAAGCCTAAAATCATGAGCACCATAGCAGTTGTGACAGATAAGAGAATACAAGACACTGACAGTGTGACATTTTGTCTGGGTAAGAGGCTGGCATGGGGGCACAACTGGTTAGCTTCAGAGACCAAATCGTATTTAATATTATTGTATTATAAGAACATGGTGTTAGTGTCAAAATGCTGAACGTAATTTAGAGAATTAATGAATGAAAATTCAAGTTGACTGTGTTCAGAACAAACATGAGGGTGGTTTGGTAGGTAGCACCGCCACCTCACAGCAGTAAGGTGTGGAGTTGTAATCCCAGGTGGAGCGGTTTAGGTCCTATCTCTTAAAGCTGATAAGTTTTCCCTCTGTGTGGATTTACGCCAGGTGTTCTGGTTTCCATTGTTTGAAGACGGTGTAAGCGTTCTTCTTCTCATTTAAACGTGTTTTACCTATAAAAGGTTTTAATGTAAAGAAAAAAAGCTTAAAGTAACAGTTTAAATTTAACGCACACAATGTTCAAGTTTTTTTTAAACAATAATGTTGTGGTGATTATTTCTGGTAGTGTGTGTGTGTGTGTGTGTGTGTGTGTGTGTGTGCGTGCACATTACTAAAAGTACACACATTTTATATATATATATATATATACACACACACACACACACTTTATATATAAATACACACAAATTGTATATATATAAAATGTGTGTATTTTAGTGGTGTGTATGTATGTATGTATGTATATATATGTATATGTA
>JAVSBV010000127.1:7104876-7125512 GCA_033117975.1 Parotocinclus spilosoma | reverse complement strand
ATGGTCCAAGGTTCAAATCCCACCTCTGCCAAGCTGCCACAGTTGGGTCCTTAAGCAAGGCCCTTAACCCATAATTGCCTGGATTGTAAGACTGTATGGATTGGAAGTCGTTTTGGATTAATGATGTAAATGTTTTATGGTTTCTTTATATATATATAAAATTGCAAAATTAATGTTCTGTCGAAATTAGAGATGTCACTTTTAGCCCAGGTTTGAATCAGTTTATTTTTTTGCAGTGACTCCACCATGCCTGTGACGTCCCGCGTGTGCTTTGTGAGGTTTAAGGAGCAGGAGTCAGTCGGCGTTTCCCAGCATCTGACAAACACTGTCTTTGTGGACAGGGCTCTTATAGTTGTGCCCTATGCAGAAGGTTGGTATTCCATGATATTTACCTTCTTGTCAGTCACTTACTGACTCCTGAAGGATAAACTGAATCTTTTCAGGGAGACTGATGTAGAACCAAATGATCTTGACCACCTTTCCTTCCACCGACTGTTTCTGAAGATGAAACTTCCCATGACACTAACCCAGACCACTCAAGCTGACACCACAACACTTTAACCACTGGTTCAGCGTCAAAGCTGGTGCTTGAAACAAAGTAACAGCCATGTCCACAGTGGGACTGCACCGCCGCAGAGTATACCCATGCACACGCTCGTTCTTTAAAAGATGCGTAGAGGTGTGGTACTTTGATCAAGGCAGGTTGTACAAATGTGAAGATGGTTTTTAAAAATCAGCATTTAAACCAAGCAAACAGGGGTGTGCAACTTTCATCAGCATTTTGATAAAAGCCAAACTATGCGTCTTAATATTTAGTTTACCTAAATTAGGCTAAGGTGACAAAGTGCTAGAAAAAGCGCCTACTCCTTCACAGGTTGAAAAATAATGCTAATAATGATACACTATCGGTGAAGTTGGAAAGACTTGATCATGGCAACTTAATGTTTTATGTATAATAACGTGTGCATTTAATATCTGTTAAAGAAAAGGGGACACAATCTCAATTTGAACCAGTTTAGTAACAACCTAAATGATCTAATTTAGTATTTGTCGACCTCCTGACCCATTTTTGTGGTTTTCACCCTTCGTTAGGTTTACACTATTTATAAAACTTCAGTAAATTAATCTGTAGAGATGCACCAACATTTTGGCTGTCAGAAATGGTCAAAAATGAAGAGAAGTTTTAATGGAAGTATGCAGATAGTATAGAAAACTTGCTTAGGGAACAAAGGCTTGAACTGTATACAAACTGGCTCTGAGACATGAGTTTACCCAGACTGCTTCAGACGAGGGATTTAAAAAAAAAAGCTAAGTATTTGATTAAGGAAATACTGGACAGATAAGAGGAATCTGTATACAGGGCGGGCTCAAGATTGTGAGAATATCTGGGATTAAATCTTGAATGCCGGAAACAGAGGAGGTAGTCAAAACGGTTAAATACGTTTTAAAATCTGACACGTGACAATATAAAAAGGTAGTTAAAACGGTGTGCTTTCACTCTTGTGCTGATCAGTTCAGTTTGAGGTCTGTGTATTTAATACTTCAGTTTTGGCCAATAATTTATTTTGGTGCATCTGTAATAATGAAAGTGGTTAATGGAGAGCGTATTGCAGTATGCAGGCCTTGTCGTTTAACTAACGCTTACCCATAGATCAGGGTTTTTTCCTGATTCCATAAGTGAATCTTGTATGCACACCTTCATGTAAACAGGTCTCTATTTTGACCATTATCTTTATTCGAAAAACAAAACTCCCCCAGACTTAATGTTATAATAAGCATATGTGAGAGTTGTAGAGGGTTTTCTTTTTCTTACCAACATCAAAACGGGGCCAAATGAAGTTTGATTATCCTCATGGTTTTCTCCGCTCCACCAATTTATCATATTAGACTGTCTCCTATTAAACTGTTCTCTTGTTTGTTTGTGTGTGGTTTTTGTAGTGGAGAAGGCAAACGCAGAGCCCCCTCCCTGAAGGCTGAAAGTCGTCCTCTCCCTGCCAAAAGGCGACTGTAGGCAAATACAAAACTCCAGCCACCACACCTTTGCCCCTCCCCTTGTTTTTCTTTCTTCCCTCTCTCTTCTCTCTAGGTGTAACATGACAATTGTACATAGTTTGCTCGATTTGAGCCTGAAGGTTCCATGACATTTTGATTTAGCAGACTCCATATGGAATTTTAAGCTCTGTTATCTGTCATGTCATAAACGAGGTCTTTATTGTGCACACTGGGTGGGATTGGGTTCCCAGCTTCATAACATACAAGGACCACAGCATAAAGGGTAGCTATATCACACTAGAAGTTAGACATGCCATATGTGGTTTATTACTGGGTGGAATCCACATGATGTAAAAGCCAGGTGTGATGTCCTCTCTTTAACGGTGGTCTCTTGTTTTTGTTGTTGTGTTTTACAGTTCTTTTTCCTGGCTCTGCCAGTCCTGTTTACCAGGCCCTGCCGAAAATACAGCCCTACAGTTTTGTCTCCTGCAGCTCTCTTTCTTATGTGCTTGTTTTAATGTGTGTCAACATGTATAACAAGATTAACATTGCTGGGATTGTGAAGTGTTCCCTCATCCAAAATGGATAATGTATTTAGGGCTTTTGTTGGGACTGAAATAATTTCTCAGTGTATTGGCTCCTTCTGTGTGTTCACGTGTGTGAGCACCTTTCATGTGCGTGCTGTGGTTAGGTTAGCGCTCCTGTGCGACTTCAGGTAAGGCCAGTCTCCAGCATAAAGCCCAGAATGAGAATGTTTAGTCATGCATTTTGATGTCATACCATTGTAAATCTGAAGCTTATTACTGTTCATCGCCACAATCTCTGAACGTGTTTTTGTGTTGTGTATCTCGATCTTTCTCTGTGTGCTTTTAGCGAAGCTGCCAACGTGAGTCGCTTGTTCATAAAACATCTATATGAAAAGTTGAAAGCACATCACCCGGAGAAGCCACTGTGCTCGCTCACGTTTGGTTCATGACTTAAATAACACACGTCCAGGTGATCACATCTTGGCAGTATCAACTGCAGTAGTGTGTTTGTATGACATATACCCATCTTAGTTTCGCATACAGTCATAAGTGACTTGGACAGGTTTGTTTTGTTTGTTTGTTTGTTTTTTTAAATACATCTAATCAAGTTACCTAATAAAAGAAAACAAATGCAGGTGGTAATGACTTGGGGGCAAGTACATGCATTGCTTGACAATCTAAATGTTATGTTATTGTCTCCCCTTCTTGACCATGTCATGGAGGTCACTTGATCAGATTGTAATTCACGTTTTTTTGTCCTAAAGGTGTAATTCCTGATGAGTCGAAAGCGTTGTCGCTGATGGCGCCTGCGAATGCTGTCGCTGGCCTTCTTCCCGGAGGAGGACTCCTGCCAACACCCAACCCTCTTGCATCGGTAAGATTGACTGTGTCAAATTTCTAATCGTTAATCTTAAACTTAATATCGCACATCAGCTCGTGAGTGCATCGTTACACCCCAGGACTGATTCTTCAATGTTTTGAATGCCCTGAAGAAGCCACTGTCTTTAGGGAATCCTGTTGCCAAGAAGGGGAATAAGTTTGTTGCAGTTGCTGCATCTGATTGGTGTGCACGCTCCTCTGTTAGCTGTTAAAATCGAAACTAAACTTTTGCTTATTAACCAGATGGGAGCTGGAGTTCTTGGTGGTCTCGGCGGACCTGCCATGTTACCAGGAGCTGCCATGAATCCGCAGGTCTGTGCTTATTGTTTTTGTTATTGTGTTCCTGGTTGTGCCCAGTTTTTAGTCCAGGGTTATTAAGGGCTGTTCTGTTTATGCTCATGTTGTGACCATTTTGGGCATTTTTAGGCGCTCTCTACGGACCAGCTCTTGAAATTAATGACATCAATGGATCCAAAGTAAGTTTATTCTTACATTTAGCTTTCTGAAATAAAGCACTTGTAGCTTCATGCGGCTGCAGGGAGTCATAAAGAGACTTATCTATCACTTTTCATCAGGATGAATCAGATGGCTGCAAGCATGGGCCTGAAGGCAGATGCTTCTGCTAAGGAGATCGAGGAAGCCATGAAGAGAGTCAGAGAGGCCCAGTCCTTGATCTCTGCTGCAATCGAACCCAGCAGTGAGTGGGATCCATATTCTGTAACATTGTTTGTGTGCTATGGTTCTGTATGTAATTCAGCACTTTTCTGTCAGGATTTATTGCTTTATTGGTGCACTCAGGAAAATAGAAATACTTTTTGCAAAGGTTGAGAGTAAAATGGACGTGTTCTATAATGTAGCTCATTCTCAGTTAGTGTTTTGCTGGTAAGATTGAATCAGACAGCAGTGCTGCTTTAGTTTTAAACCACAGTTCAATCACTGTCCACTTTAGTACAGATAGTCGCTGCATTGTGTCCCCTTTTAGAGGTAAAGGCAGAAACTGTACATCTGGTATTCCTATAAGCAGAGGAAAATATGCTTGGCTGCTGGAGTAAATGTATGTGACTTGCTTGTGTACTGAAGGAGTTATTTTTGGGAACGTCCTTTGACTGCTTTATTATTTCGTTATCTTTGAGTGGTTTGAGTAGCTTTTTTTCCCCACACTTGTTTTTCTTGGTTCAGGTAAAAAAGACAGCAAGCGCAGACATTCTCGTTCCAGATCCAGGTCTAAGTCTAGACGCAGGAGATCCCGCTCTCGCTCCAGACACAGGTACGCACTACCTGTGTACAGCTTTCTTGTTGTCTGTTCTGCGTAATAGGGAGCCTTTAAACTGATGTGTTGATAAATAGATGAAATGAAAAGCTGTTGTAGCACCCTAACTCTGAGGTGTTTGGTCTGCAGGAGGTCAAACAGCAGGAACCGGAGGCGCTCTCGCTCCAGGAGCCGCAGGCGCTCCAAAAGCCCGAGAAGGAGGAGATCACGCTCCCGAGACAGGGGCCGACGCTCCACGAGCAAGTCCCGGTCAGTGACATTTTACCACTAGCACATTATTCATGTGAACTACAAGGCAGCTTCGTCTCCATGAACAAAAGGCTAATGAGGGACGTTCTTTCTCAAACTGCCACATGTCTGTTCTTAGTTACAGTGCAGTCTGTTGCTTTTCTAAAGCTTTTTGTAGACTTGTACTTGCTGAGTTTATTCTATGGAGATGAGTGCAGTGATATCGTGACTAAAAACGCCACCATGCAACTGAGCTGTTACAGAGAAATGGGTGAAGACCATGCTAAAGGACTGCCATTCATTTATACTTTTATTTTCAGGGATAGGAAGAAGGAGGATAAAGTCAAGAAACGCTCTAAGACGCCTCCAAAGAGCTACAGCACTGCCAGAAGATCTAGAAGCACAAGCCGGTAAATATTTTAACATCAATCACTTTTTCCATGCTCAAGCGCTCATGCTGTAATAACCACAAACTCAAATCTGATGCCGGCAGCTATTTGGCGTCGTCAGGTCATGTATTATTTTTCTCAGCTCGAACCTTGAACTAATCCTTTTCTAGATTTATTAAAATCATACTCGCATATCCGTTTATTTTAAACTAGAATTTCACGTTTGTTTGTCTTGCAGAAGGCGCAGGAGGAGCGTTAGCAGATCTCCAAAAAGATCTCCCAAGAGGAGAGCATCCAGGACACCATCACCAAGAAGGTGTGTTTTACTCCGTGCAAACTGGGGAAAGCTAAGCACAGTCATGGTGTCAGACAATGTACAGCAAATATAGCACTACTTTAGTGGCACATGACAGAAGCAGCATTAGGAGATTGGCTCTTATAACTAACCCTTTTTGGACCCTTGGAACTTATTTGCACCAAGAATACAGTACTGTCAATGTAATATTAAAGAAAAACTCGTAAAAAAGGTTAATCTAGTTTCAGCTGAAACGATTCTCGATTTAAAATTTGAAGCAAGTGTAATAAGTACTGAGCAAGCAGCGAGAACCAAGACAATTCTCTAGTCAGATGGAGTATAGAACTGCTTTCGTTGAGTTCCAATGACCGAGGTACCACTGTACTTCCATTTGTGCTTTTTGTCTGATGCGGTCAAGGCCAGAACCACATGCTTTCAGGTTGTGCATCGTGTTTGTTCGCTGTCTCTGTTTTCCATTGAATTTCCAGCATATCACATGTATTTCTTGTTCACAGACACAAGAAGGACAAGAAGAGGGATCGTGAGAGAGAGAAGGAGAAGGAGAGAGACAGAGACCGAGACAGGGACAGGGACCGGGAACGGAGGTCTGAGAGGGAGCGCAGCCGTGAGGAGTCAGACCGCTCGTCCAACAAGAAGAAAAAAACCAAGGATAAGGAGAGAGAGAGGACCTCGGACAGTGAGAAACGAGATGTGAAGGTACCTTTAAGTTCACATTACCTTGTATTAACAACCAGGAAGGAAAACGCATCACTGAGCCGTTACTAACGGCGCCGTCTCTGCAGGTGACACGAGACTACGATGAGGAGGAGCAGGGTTACGACAGCGAAAAAGAACGAGCGGCCAAGGATTCCGAGGACTCGGGCTCGTCTCCCGTGCTGTACGAAGGAGAAGGTGAAGAGGATTCCAAGCACAGCTCAAAGCAGTCCAAGCAGAACGGAGACGAGCACCATGAGGAACAGGACATGGACGTGAGCGACTGATCCTCCCACTAGTACTGCTGTATGAACTTTACTTCTGATCAACATGTGATTGCTTCTGGCTCTATGTTCTCACGAACCTCAGATTTAATGGTGAACTCCCCCTCCTCTTTACCCCTCCACCGGGATATAAAGGTTTTGTTTTCGCCTTAAACGAAGGATTCGGAGCATTTCGTTGTTAATGTTACTGTGTCTGCTAGTCCTCTCCTCATACATACTGCTCCTTTTAAACATCGATTACAGCACAGATTGCTTTCTTTGTGCTTAGTTTACTTTCACGGTATTAAAACACAACTTCTTTTTTTGTCCCTGTTTGTTCATGTTTTGATACTCAATTGGTTTAACTATCATTTTAAATAGGTTACGTTCATGATGTTTGTATATGATTAGTGCTTTATTAGGAATCATATTCAGTAGTTGGTCATCCTTGAGTGGATTTTTTTCTACTGTAAATAAACTGTTAAAGTGAAAAATGGGATCTGTGGGATTTTCTGTGTCTTTGGATTCCAGATGTGACTCCATTGCCTACAACATTTTTCAGTTAGTAGAAATCCAAAGTTTGTTCTGGGCTTTCCTCAATGGCCCAACAGTAGCACTTTTTTCATCGTTTGTTCTTATATCCCAATCCTTCTAAACGATAGTACAGTAGCTTCATCAAGGTGCCACCATTTGCACTCTTAAATCTTGCATTAGATTTACATTTAGAATGTGCTCATGTCCATCAGGGGCTTCCACGTCTGTAACAAGCAGCAATTCAAGATTCAGGGTCAAGGCTTTGTTCAGGGACTCGTGTAACACATTTGCTTTAAGCTCTTATGAACTATATTATTTTATTCTGGGTTCAATGAGACCGTGTGTAAAGAATCAAGAAATGAATTCCATATGTTCAGTAAGGCTGAGAAATCCTGTACGATTCCACGTAATGAACACGACACAGAGGAAATGCTGCTTTTACTTTTATTGATCAAATGCATCATTTAAAATATGTCTAAGTACATCAAACAATATCTAAGCTTTTCCTTCAAGCAAATTAACTCAAAGTTTTAAATGATGCAAAAATGTGAATGAAAAGTGAGAATGAACTTAAAAGGACCAAGATTTGTTAGCCCATAAGTTAAAGTCAAGATTTTTTCAGCTGTGACGTTCAATGTGTATAAAATGCATTCTGTGCAATTGCATTTTTGAGCAGCAGAGGGTGCAATCATACATTTTGCTTTGTGCACATAAAATGCTATTTCTTTTAATTGCTTAATTTGAAAAAGAAAAGTCCACATTTTAAATGGTTATTTCTTCTAAATAAAAAGATAATGTTTTCACTACAGATAATGTCATTCTGATGTTCAAATCAACAGTCGAAATCCCATTAAGAAGCGTCGTCTTCTATCACTGCTTTCTGTCCGTCTCTGTACTGCTTATTAGCTTTAGCTGCACATACACGACACGGGCATTTTTACTTTATTACATCGTTAGTACACATGCACAAATCTGGATCTTGGTGAGTCAGTTTCTTACACCTGATCCACAGAGTTCTTACCTCGGGTTCTGTAACACTTCAGTAGCAGAATGAGGGTTGAAAGCAGATATGGAGAAGCTGCCACGGCACTGCTGATCAGCTTCAGTACTGATAATGAAGCGTCAGAATGTGAGAGACACAAAACCGAATCAAATCTGATTTTACACTTTAAAACTGAGTTCCATTTAATAATGTTTAAGGTATGAATGTACCAGTTTGGGTTTGGTCCCTGTTACAGGTCAGGCTCTCTGAAGCAGTTTCGATGCTGACGCTGTTGCTTGCAGTGCAGGTTAATGTAACTGCGCCATCTCCAGGTAAGAGAGTGAAATTAAACCGCTTTCCACTCTCATTTTTAAATCCACTCCAGCTATAGAAAGCTTTCTCAGATCCCACAGCTTTACACTCGAGATTAACCACACAGCTGTTTGAGGACTCCATCCACATCTGGATTTGGTCGATCTGCACATCTGTTATGGGATCTGGACACATTACAAAAATCAGAACCTCTGGCAACTTCACAGAACTCACCCACAAAAACGAGATATGAGATTTAGAATCACTCTTTGTCAAAGTAAAGATTTAGTTACAGAACATGAGTGAAACATTTACAATATGTTGTATACTATGTATCAATACTTTGTTTCATCAGAATATTTATTAGAAATATATATATATATGTTAATATACTAGTGTAATATAATTACACTTACTTTGAATATATAGTTGGTATCTTTGTATCACTGGCTGTTTCTGTGATCCATCCATAACAATTGAGTAAAATCCAGCGTCTGTGGGTTGAAGATCCAGCACAGTTACTGCAATTTTATTCTGTTCCAGCTTCACCCTTTTTTCTAAGTGGCTTTCCAGAACTATGTAGTTTTCATTTGGAATGTACTCAGCAAAAATCGTCTTATTGAACTTCCACTTAACCAGTGTCAACTTTCCTGAATAAATCACAGGCAGAGTCAGGGAGCTTCCAGTAGCTCGATCCAGCATTATTATATCATCAGCCCATACACACAAACCTACAGAAGAACAACAACAAAAACAATATTAAACTACATGGCACAGATGTTCATAAATTAAAAGAACCAGACTACAACTTTGATTCAGAAAGGAACAAACATACTTTTCTTTTGCATATTTAAAAAATACATAACTACATACTTCAGTTTAAACAGCCATACCAATTCTTGCATGTCATTCACTAAATGAAAGTAATTTAAAAACATTTTTAGTATTGAATACACAAATTACGACACTAAACATCAAGGCGAAAACAGCATTTCACTTTGAACAATTTGAACAGTCTGATCAATTATTAAAATTAATTAGTGAAATACGTAGTTATCAATGTACAACAGATCAGTTTCTTTAAACTAGGCATTATAAACAGATTGTGTTACATACAACTACCAATCACCTTCCAGATCACACACAAGGCTAAACGGCCCCACTTTACTAAGAATAAGACTTGCTATTAGATTCCACTGATTTATGTTAACACTAAAAAATTACTATGGTTGAAAAACTGCTTGTAAACGAGCTATTGAATAAAGTTGTGAAATGCACAAGTTGGCAGAAACCACCTTGCCGAATTGGGCTGTCCCTAAAAGCTGCCCAATCCAGGAGAATATTTATTAGGCAATGGCAACTTTAAAGTACTTTTTGTATGGCCAATATATGTACGGGACAACAATCTCACAACTTTTACACAAAGCAGGTCTGATGTCGTGTGACAAACGGTTTTATGGTCAGATGACACCAAGAGTGAACATCCATTGATCCATTATCTTCTTCTTAATCCGCACGGAGTCATGGGCCGGCCGTAAGGGCAGGAACAACCCTAGACGGGGTGCCAATTTATTGTAGGGCACACTCACAGTCACACACTAAGGGCTACTTTAGAGAAAGCAATTAACCTAACACGCATGTCTTTGGACTGTGGGAGGAAACCGGAGTACCCAGAGTAAACCCACACAGACACGGGGAGGACATGCAGACTCCACACAGCAAAGCCTCTTGCAGCTTCACCCTGGGATTCACCGGGAGGCAGTGAGGCAGCGGTGCTACCCACCGAGCCACGCTCCTGCCAAGGGTGAACATTTAAAACTGCGGGGCGCCAATCCATCGTAGGGCACACACACGTAGTCACACACTATGGGCCACTTTGAAGGTACCATACACACAAAACACTAGCAAAAAATCCAATAAAAAAGTGAATGTTGTTCAGTATCCATGTCAGAGCCATGTCCAATATTCCGAGCAGTTTTGGAGTCAGTATTTGGAGACATATTTAAATAGACTGATAACTGTAATTAAAGCAAAGGGGCGACTTTATGAAGCGTTAAGTCAGAGTACAGATCATGTTTTTACAATTAATTAATGTGTAACATCTATGTAAACATTATTATGTATCAACCGAGGAAAAATGTAAATTACCATCCAAATCCATAGTAGAACTGTAAAATAATTAATGGTGAGTTCATAATCAATGTGACAGTAGAACCATGAAGTGGCCAAATTACCCTTAATACTCAAAGCAGAACTTATAGCAGAACTGTGAACTTTATGGTCAAACTGTGAAAGTTCACATTAAAACTGTCAAGCAATTTACAGTTTTGCTATATAATATTGCAATGCTTTTTCTCCTGAGTAGTAGTTGGTGTGTTATGTAGGGGACAGTGATGACAGACGGTATAAGGAATTGAACTACTGAATGAAAGGTTGAGGGTTCAATTCCCAATTCTCACTGTTAGGACCTTGAATTCTAATCCTCACTGCCCAGTATTGTATAATGTAACAAGTAAATGGAGTCACCAGAAGTTTGAGTCACATTTTCATCTGCAGATCCACAGATTTCAAAAGAAAACGATTCTACATGAACACTGTTTGTACCTTGGAAAATAAAACTGTAACTTTTTGTTTGATGAACGTTTACCTTTTGACATATAGAGTAAACCTGAGCTCATAACTTACTCTTATCTCTTGTTACCTACTCGTACTCTTATCTTTTTTAGCAGCTGGTACTGAAAGTGAACGCATTTATATATACGGTCTTGAGGTTTCCTGAGCCTAACCATATACTTTGCAGACAGAAAATTATAAGAGCATTCCGTTACGTAAAATATATTCCGAAATATGTAGTCAGACATTTCTGCTAACACATGATAAAAGGCAAGTTCGAAAAAGGCTAATAAGTGTAACAGCAGCATTTGGAACATTTTTAAAGGTTTAGGCAGTCCAGTATCAAGCAGGCTGACTGAACAAAGTAACAACAGATTCTAGTTTTAAATTTCTTACCATTTAAAATTTTTACTTTACAATAACACTTAGGTGACATGTATAGACTTTATAAGCTGGACCTTTTAATGGAATTCAATAAAAATTCAACAATCAGTGATTTGTTCTCTCGAGGACACAAAATTACAAAGAATTTACTTTTAAAGTTTTGGCTGATCAGAATGATTTTGTAAACACAATATTAACAAATTTTGAATCTGACACCTGATATGCACTCCAGAAAGTTGAGATGGGGAACAATAAGAGTGAAAAGGTTACAGAACAGTGAGTCTATCCACCAAAGCCTTCTTCAAATTAAAGTCAAAATGTGTTTGTATGTACAAAACACAATTAAGATAGTCAGTCTTAACAAAGGAAAACACATTTGCACTTTGTACATATAGCTGACTACCTACCATGACCTGTCCCTACCCTCATTTAACTTTCGAAATTCTCCTTCAAACACACAACGGTTTCCTCTCTAAACATTTAATTGGAATCAATATTGCTATGCACAAGAATTTAAATCGTATCTCCACCAGATTGGGATGAAATCCGGTAAAAATGTGATAAACAATACGATTCATGTTTTAGTTGATCTTAAAATCTGTTGTCCACCTACAGAATAGCTATTAACACATATGTAACTCGTAATGGTATTCTGGTCTTCTGATTTGATTGTTCACAAAGATTTCCCCAACCAAATCTATGCCGCCTGAGTAACAATTCAGCTTTTACATTATTGTTTAATTTGTTAAATAAAACTTTGACTCATTTCTATTTATATACTCATTTACAGCACTATAATATGTGGAGGCTCCATCAGCCCCTCCCCCTTTAACCAATTAAAACAGTTAATAAGCATTTGACCATAAATAAAAAATATAATCACTGCATTGATGTCGTTACTAATTGTTTATGAAATTAGTCATAAAGATCATTTAGCTCATTCGGTGAAACACTGAAAAAGTATTAATGAATGAAAATAACGTAAAATCACGTATCTGTGGGTACATACCCTGAAGAACCCCAATTAGTAGCACTCCAGAGTAGGAAAATGTGTTTCCAGAAAGTCCTCGCATTGCTGCCATGGTGCTGTTAGACTGATGACCGAACAATAAATGAAGTGAAGCCTCTAAAAACACACTTCCTTACTCTCTGTGCATCTCATGTCTATAAACCATCCTCCTCTTTATATGTAGCCTATTGATCTAAACGTGGCTTTCTCAGTTCTCGACCATGAAGCCACTGCTCACGTATGCCAAGATGCAGAACTTAGACTGGATAAAACCCTTCATTTGTCCATGCACAACGTATAAAGTACACTGAAAGACAGGAAAGAAGTGTGTTTAATACTGATCTTTTAGAGAATTGACAGTTTCGCAATTTGGTCTTGTTTCCTGGTGACCCAATTACAATTCTTAAAAAATCTAAAAGTGTTTCCTATCTGGCTTGTCTTTGTCTCTGGCTGCCAGTAATTCCATCCGAGTATAGGAACTTCCTCTTGCACCAAGTCGTGCAGTATGGTCTCACTTGATCTCACACCAGTCCTGCTGTTTCCTCCTCTTCCTTCTAATGCTAGTGACAGTGTGTTAAGCACTCTGAAAACTGATCTGAAGTCAGTGGCCAAAACATAAGTGCAGCAGTTCTGTTTGCTGTATCGTTTCCTGTTTCATGTTACTGGTGCCTTTGCAGTGCTGCCCTGGCCAACCGCAAGTGCTTTTTGTAAACGCAGTGGGTGACGATGTATAAAACACATGTCAGGATTTTAAAGTAAAGCCATAAAGTATACTTACATAGTATAAAATAGACGTAAAATCGTTTCTACATGCGTAGGAACTGTGATAGATCTTGGTAATAGTGTATATTAAGTGAAAGAATATTCACTTCTCTAAAAGTAGCAAACTCACTTTCTATACCTAATTAGACTAAAACTGGAGACCTGAACATGCACTCACTTACAAAACCACTAGGTCATGAGGACAAACCAGCTCAGGATAGCTGATTACGACACATGAGACATGCATAGAAACGACATTACACAAGCATTACACAAAAACCCTGAAAAAAGAACCAAAGGCACCACTACTCTTTAGACATTCATAAACAATAAACAAAAAAACAACATATCAGACAAAGCAGGGGAATTCTTTGGCCTAGTCATGTGCACTTAGTTGCTGTTCAGGTCACTGGTTGCTACATTGGCTTCCTTCAAGATGTCAACTGTTCTGCTGTCAAATGTCAAAAGTAATCTGTAATAATCAGTAATCTGCCTGGACAAAACATTAAATGTGGCAAGTCTTACCTGGACCATTCATTAGTTATGTAGTCCTCAGGTGGCACGGAGGTTGCCACTCCCTCTGAGCCGCACACTGACCTGACACACTGCCAACCTGCTGTTTGGCTTCCACACATCATGCTGTATAGGGTCGGTACAGAGTGACATCCTGAAGTCCCACACCTCAGCTCCAGCCGCTCACCTTGGCACTGCGGGCTATGCCGAGGACTGACCTCTCATCTTCAGGCTCTCCTGAAAGTCCTCCATCATTTGCTCCTTGAAACTTTTCCAATGGGGCTGCAGGCATGATTGGATTTGTGGTGTACTAGATCTAGATCTCCCAACCAAACACTGAGAAGACTGTTCCCCATGACTGTGTGGTTTTGGTCAGGGTACTTTTTTCCACCCCAACTACATTTCAAAGACCTGCGTTACGTCAACTGGTATCTCTAAAGTGGAACCGTGTAAGTGACACTAATTTATGCACAGCTAATAACTAATGACCTAATTAACACATTCCTATTGGATATTGTTAAAAAAAAAAAAACAACAATGGGGGAAAGTCAGATATGTAACTGAACCAGGGGTGCTCTCTTAAGCCCCTCTTAGGAAGTCACTTCTGATTAGACTGATAACTGTAAAACTGAAAGTAGAATGTGGGTGCCCTTGTACATGAGGAAGTGCAGCCTACACCTTTCTCACAGTTGTTCAAAGTGACCCAAAGTGACCTCTGTTACTGGTCTGAGATCAGCCTGTCTTTTTTTTGCTACAGTTGCTGCATGCAAATTCAAACCCTTCAAACTGATATACAATCTGTGTTCCATTTTAGAATGGGATGGCCAACCTAAAGTAATAATAATAATAATAATAATAATAATGATGGGCAGCACGATGGCTGGGTCGATAGCACCACTGCAACAAGGTCCTGGGTTCAATCCCAGGGTGGAGTCTGCATGTCTTTCCTGTGTCTGCATGGGTTTACTCCAGGTACTCTGGTTTCCTCCCACATTCTAAATACACACGTGTTAGGTTATTTGATCTCTATAGTGGCCTCTTAGTGTGTGACTGTGTGTGTGCCCTAAGATTTGCATTTGGATTTGGGTTGTTCCTGCCCTTGTGCCCAGAGTTGCTGGGTGGTCACCGGTTGGCTCATGACCTCAAGTAAGCAGAAGATAATGGATAAATGGATGGATGAACTAATAATGATAATAGAAATTGTAATAACAATGAGAATAGTGATAATAATAATAACAACAATCAATAAGAGTAATACAAATTAAAGCAGCAACAACGACAATGATGAAGATGATGACTGTTATTATGCCTTACAGTTTCATTCTAAAACTTTATCGCTCCTACGAAACAGACCACAAGAAGCTTATTCCTCTAATTCTGAATGTTTTTGACCTCTTGTGATGTATGTTAGGAAATAAACAAAAACAAAACACAATTGTTCCAAATGTATTCCCACATGCACAAATCTGATTAATAAAAGCGTTACTGTTAATCTAGTTCAATGGATTCCTGGTGAGAAGGAATATGACATCGACCCCAGATTCGTTCCAGATAACACTGTTTTATATACCAAATGTATGCATCATAAGAACGATTTATTTGTTAATAAAGTCATGAAATCATTATTTTATACGCAGATAATGAGAATGTGAAAATAAGCTCTTCAAGGTGCTGATATTGTATCATTCGGTTGTACTGCCATCAAATTATAGAACTGATACTAATGAGTCAGCGGTGCTAAAAAAAAAATCATATTATGCGTTTTAGGAACATTTAATGCTGACGTGGTGGCATGCTGGTCAACCAGCTGATAAAGCAAAGTTTCATGGCGTATCCAGCAGGACAAACCAGCACACTACATTGGAAATAATAAAAAAGAAGCAGGAGAGGGACATGTGATGTGACTGCTGTTATAAATTCAGAGTACACTGTGCCCTGTGATAGGTTCTGTACCCCTGCAGCATTGAAAATATGGGAATTAAACCTGATTATAAACAAGGGCCATGTCTTCCAACACACAAAATGTCCTCAAAGTGATAGGAAAACTGGCCATTTGTACTTTTCTTAAGCCTATACTTTTCTTAAACTATTTGCTTTAGGGTACTGAGGTTATTCATAGTATTAAGTGTGGGAGTTGCATTAATTAGCTATAACCATTATGTCAATGGAAAGTCCTCACAAGTATAGTTTGTCACTACGGTAATACACTGAATTGTGTAGTTTTGTGCTATTATGTTAAATGGTGCTAAAAGCAGGTTTAGCAATATGATTTATTTACCAAAATCCATTTCCTGAGCTTTAAAGTTAGTGTCTGTCCAGCATGTGATCTCCACACCCCTAAATCTACTCTTTAGCTATTTAATTATTGACTGTAGATCAGCAAAAGTGCAAGACATGACCAAGGACTACTTAATTATGTATTTAATGTGTGCTTAGCCGCGTATTTCCTTGCTTACGCGCACGACTTTTAACTTATCTGATTCATAAGTTTGGTCTACCCATTAAAACTTTGCTCCACTCTTGGTAGATGGGTTGTAGATTAGCTAAAATGCGGCGTCAATAAAGGTCCTGTCCGTATTGTCTGTATTTAAATTGAACGTGCCTCTTAACAAGTTTAGCCTTACGACTTTTGCCTCGCCGTCACCTTGTATTCCAATCAAGCCGCGAGAACTTATTTATTTACTCCTACTACACCCGTGTCTGGCTTCGACGCCTGTGCGTGACGTCACCGGCGCGCGACCGGACGGCATTGGAGAAACCCGCAACGATGGCGTCGAGAGGCGCGAGAGGGAAGAAGGTAGTGAATCAGGAGGAGCTGCGTAGGTTGATGAGAGAGAAGAAGCAGGCGAACGAGAAGCAAAAACGCGTCGAGTCCCCGTACGCGAGGTACAGCGGGACCGGAGCGCTGAGCTGCGTGCTGTGCAACGTGCCGGTCAAATCCGAGATCCTGTGGCAGGTTCACATCCTGAGCAAGCAGCACCGCGATAAAGTACAAGAGCTGAAATCGGAGAAACGCGGAGGGGAGCCGAAGAGGAAAGATGTAGCAGGAGCAGAGACCGAGAGACAGGAGGTGAGAGGAGAGCATGGATCAGGATCAGCCGTACTAAAGAGGAAAGCAGCAGAGTCTGAAGGACAGGAGCAGAAGAAGCTTAAAAGCTCAGGTGACTCTGGGTTACCTGCTGATTTCTTCCAAAGCAAAGTTGGTCAGTCTGCAGGACTTGGGCTCCTGGCTGGACAATATGATGATGACGATAATGAAGAGGAGAATGAGAACAAAGCTGCAGGTAAACTAACAATAAAATAGGTCAGCTCTAAAAGTTTTGAGACGCCTTTCCCCGGAGAATGGAGTGTGTCAGAAATCGAACCCAGGACTCCCTGGTCATGGCCAGCCATGCCCTCAGAGCATCATTACATTTACTTTCATGGCATTTAGCAGACGCGCTTATCCAGAGCGACTTACAACTTCAAGCAATTGTGGGTTAAGGGCCTTGCTTAGGGACCCAACTGTGGCTGCTTGGCAGAGGTGGGATTTGAACCCTGGACCATGAGGTTCAGAGTCCAGTACTTTTACTGCTAGGCAACCCCAGTCATTACTGTTGCCAATTAAAGTTGATTAACTCTAATTGCTGTAGATGTTACAAATAACTAGTTCACTGTTCCAGGGTCCTGGGTTTGAGCCGCACCATTCGATGTGGTCTGTGTGGAGTTTGGCATGTTCTGGAGAATACAGTCGATTCCGGTTAATGGGACCAGCCGCTTATTCGGACCAAATCCTAAAGTACCGAAACAAATCCGATTAAATACGTGTAATGTTATTCGCTTATTAGGACCAAAATTCCGCTTAATCGGACCAAAGAACGTGTAGAGTATGTAATATCCGTGAAGAAACTCCCGAGTTTCTCCCCAGCCCTTGACTGCCACCTACAGGTCTTTGCCGAACATTTCAATTTACTACGAAAAAAGAAGCCACAAGTCGCCACTTAGCCACTGCAAAAACAGATCAGCGATTTATGGGAGGAGTTTTGGGATCCCCGGGAGAATTTATGCTTTGATCAAAAGTCAGGAAATCCGAGAAGTTGTGTTGACAAGAGGAAAATAAAAGCAATAAAGGTTTAATAAACATTTAATATGTTACATAGCACGTCCTGTCTTGTAACATAGGGCATGTTCGTTTAATTGGACCAGCCGATTATTAGGACCAAAACAATCGCCTCGCGATGTGGTCCGAGTAACCGGACTCGACTGTATATCCTCTAGAGATTGGGGATGGTAAATTCTGAAAGTAAATAATAAAGTGGGATATTGGTACCCTTCATGGTGCCTGATGTTTTTTTAGCTTATCCCTTTAATTCTTAGTCTCACATTGAAAAAGGTTGGACTGAAATTGAATCAAGTTCAATTGAATTCTAAATAATCTTTTTGCCCGCCTCTAGGTACGACCAGTGATCCGAAGCCCCCCAGTGAAACCGGCGGCCTCCCAGCAGATTTTTTCGACAGCTCGATCCCGGCTGAGCCCGGCACGTCTCACTCGGGTTCCGTCTTCAAAGCAGAGGAAGAAAAGCCCGTAGAGAAGTGGGACAACAAGGCCGAGGCGCTGCCCGAAGGCTTCTTCGACGACCCCGTGAGAGATGCCAAGGTGCGCAACGTGGACACGCCCAAGGACCACATGGACAAGGAGTGGGAGGAGTTTCAGAAAGAGATGCGGCAGGTGAACAGCGCTTCGGACGCCATCGTGGCCGAGGAGGATGAGGAAGGGCGCATCGAGAGGCAGATAGATGAGATCGACGAACAGATGGAGTGCCTGCGCAGGGTGGAGGCGCTGCGTACGAAGCAAGAGGCTGCGAAGGACAAGGCGAAGAAGAAGAGCGAGGTGAACGAGCGCCTGGGGGCGGGGAACGAAGAGGGCGAGGAGGAAGACGAGGAAGAGCTGCTGCACGTGTTGGCCAGGGACTGGAGAGCCAAAGGAGCGCTGGCGTAGCTTCGTCTTTATCGTTGGAACGTTTCCTTGTTTTGTCGTTTTTCTGGCTCGTGTTTTCTTACTGCTCACTATTAAATCCAGTCACTTTTTCACATGACGATTCATATAAAATGATCTGGAAAAAGCCAGGTTTAACATCAACTGTTTTCAAATTGCTCAGGAACCTAATCTAAGATGGTGGAGACCTGGGTTCGAGTCCTGCCAGTGTCTTCCAGCCTCATAGGGCATTGAGGCGGTGTATGACGGTACGCCACTGCACCAGTGGCCCCGACACAGCCTCAGGGAGAACTGGCACCCAGTCCAGAGCAGACTCAGTCCGCTTACACCAAATGACCAACTGTGAAGCACAGTGATGGGAGTTCTAGGTTCAGCCACTGTACAGGAAGGACTAGTAAGCTACAGTATTGTGCACAGGTGGTACGGTGGTTACTGTAATACGATGGGCTCTGCCTCGGTGGAGTTTGTATGTTCTCCACTAGTCTGTGTGGGTCCTCTCCGGTTTCCTCCCCCATTCAAAAGGCATGCTTGTTAGGTTATTTGGTGTTTCCAAAGTGTTCTTAGTGTGTAAGCGTGTGCCTTACGGTGGCTTGGCACCCTGGTTGTTCTTGCCTTGCCTCACCAGGTAGGCACCTGCTCTCCTGATTAGGATAAGCAGATAAGATGAGAAACATGAATGAATACTGTGCAAAAGGTTACATATATCATTGTTTTAACAATGGTACAATGACTATGTTTAATTGTTTCCCAGTCTCTTTATTAGAATACAACCAAAAATGAAGGGAATTTGTATCCAGTATTAAAAAGTGCAGAAAAATAAGTGACTTCCCTTTACTCTTGAGCAATAGCAACATCTGGCAGCTATATCAGGATGCCAATTTGACCCAGAGGAAACTTGGCAGCCAAGAAACCATTTTTCAGAATGGGAACAAGGTATAGAATATAATATAAGAGTCTAATGGAGTGAAGAATACATGTTTGAAAGTTTTGGGTTTAATCGTTTAGAATATATTACATATGGTCATTATACTGTTGCTAAAACACCAGATCTAATGGTGGCTTAAGACTTTTGCACATAGGAATGTATGAGGAAAAGGTAGCCTGCAGCGCCCTCTGCTGGCCAGCCACGGGCAAGATTAAAACAAGAAAATAGAGAAAGTAATCATAGTTTAAATAGCATTTCAATGATACCGTGACTCCTTCACCTGAACATTAATAGAAAGATAAGTGTTCTCTTCCCAAAGTGTTCCCACAGCTCTACTCCAATCATCACGACCAGGAAAAAAAGAGAGACAGGAGGAACGCTGAGATAAATTAGGCTTTTATACAGGCAAACATGAATTAAGTGATGATGAGGATGATCGTAGATGATCCACGTCCTCGCAGGAACACCTTCATTAATACGTCGTTAATAAGCAGCCCGTGTATCAGCCGGCTCACACATCATGTCCATCTTGATATATACAATTATACTTTGTGCCATTATCACCAAACAGGGTTTGTGTATAAACCTGGGTTTTTCCCCGAGCTGTACATTTGTAATATACTATTAGAAGGAAGAATTCGTGGTTGTACTTGAGCATTGTGTAGGCTAATACATACAGCGATTCAGATATTTACATTCGTACAGATTAAAGCAGGGGTGTGCAGACTACAATTTCACAAATAGTTCCAAAAAGTATGAAAATGAATGATGAATTAAGCGAATCCCAGCCCTAGCAAGGAAAAAACCTGGTACTGTACATTTGTGCAGAAAGGAGATGTGATGAGGGAGCTGGATACAACTTATACGCTCTTACAATTCAAGCAAGGACCTAATTGGGGGAGTTAGGCCAGACTTTTTTAATTGCTTGTTCCTCGGATGTCACTACTTAAGAATCTACTGAGGAGGGAGGAAAAAAAATATAAATAAATCTTCATTTTTCAGCACTTTTCAATTTCTCGAGGACCATGTGGAATCAATACAAGGAAGGAGGAAGAAATAAAAATATTTTT
>JAVSBV010000127.1:7062524-7079411 GCA_033117975.1 Parotocinclus spilosoma | reverse complement strand
CTGACATTACCCTGGATACCGTGGCTCATGATACATCACAAACCTCCCACACTAAAATGACAGGTGTTTCAGTTTCAATGTCCAACCCCTGTAGGTAATCAGTGGTGACCTAAGCATCAGATATGGTGATATTAACATTTATTTATATTTCATCACTACGTGATTTACAGGCACTGTTAGTCGTAACTGCACCAGATCAGGCTGGTCAAACCCTTTCCCCCCTTACCATGACGCTTGCAGTATCGAGGACGACATCCCAGAGGTCAGTAAGTCGGAGAATGTAATCACATCTGTAACTCATGCTATTTTGCAAACCACTTAAGAAAGGGAACCATGGTTTTAATAAGATATTTGGCTAAATGATTACTGTGGTATCTCTATTATGGTTTTACCAAAGTACTATGGCGGACTTATAATATACACATAGTTACCGTATGATAGAACTAAAATAGTAACTATGTTTATTGTATAGTTGACCTTTATAAACTACTAAGATGTTTTTCGGTAACTACACTGCTCAGAAAAACTACGGTATATTTCATTATGGGAGCCCTAATTTTAGCAGTACAGTGTTCTCTTGTTTATGGCGGGGGTTACATTTCAGAACCACCCGCCATAAACGAAAATCTGCGAAGTAGAGACTATATTTATTTAAGTATTTCTACTATTTTAGCCGTAGAACTTGCAGAACGTTTGGGTAACATCGTACATGTTATTTTTTGACATGTAAAAGTTCTAAAAACCCGGGAAACAGCGAAAATCCGCAATAGATTTTTCTGTTAATATTTTTTGAAAACCCCGCGATGCACCGTGGCAGCCAAGGTAAACCGTGAAGTGGCGAGGAAACACTGTATATACTATGTGTATACTGTGAGTCTGCCATGGATTTCAAACCATAGTTTAAAGCCATGATTAATTTTCAAGGAGTTCTCCATGACCCGTATTAACTTTGTTTATTATTCTGTTATTTAATTTAATGTATGTAGTTGGAAAATTAGATTCATCAATATATTAGTTACAGACTAAAGCGTGATTTTGCTTTACTGTACTATTTCAGCCGGTGTAGCTTTTCATATGTATTATTCATGCCTCCTTTCGTGTTCTACCTTATACAGAATGGCATGATTGATAGATAATTTCTCATTTCCTGCGTCTCAGGAATCGTATTTCACCACAGTGAGAGTAATCTACTCCATCGGCTACGGAGTCTCCCTGATCTCCCTCTGTCTGGCTGTGCTAATCCTGCTCGTCTTCAGGTACATCAGCCATCGTTCTCTTACTCTGGACCCTGATTCACTGATTCATTATGATTATTATGATATGAACGAATTATTCTTTGGTGTGAAAATCTTCTGCTTGTAGTGCTTTTACCTCTGAGCTGTGCTAAAGGAAAATCCAGACAGCACTTGTGAAGGAAAGGCCAGCATTAATGTCATTCAGGTTTTTCTCAGCCCAGGGGCATTGTGGTTGGTAAATGTTATACGACACAGCTGTCTGAAATAAGTAAATTAATTACCAGACCCCGGGTGATCACAGCTGACTCCTGTGACACAGACAGAGCTACTACAATTTGTGATAGCTGTTTAGCTGACAGAAGAAACAGACGCTGACCTTTTGCTGTCTGGTGCTTCTAAGAGACAACACAAAAACCCTTTTTAATCTTCAAAACTGATCTTTGGTTGGTTGTTTATCCAGAATACTGACACATACAGAATAAAGTGGAGTCTAGTGACGCCTCTGTACTCAAACTTCATACATCACACCATCCATTTTATTTTATTTTATTCATTTGATTATTTTATTTTCTTCCAAATTCAAACACAAATTTTGACCACAAGCATGGGCACCCTAAAGGAAAAATTCAGTAGTGTAATCGTCCAACTATGATTCATGTAATGTGGTTCAGTCGTTCTTGATAATGCACCAATACGGTATGCCAATCTACATACAACCCAAAAGAGGAAAAAGAAGAACTAAGGCATGATGATAGGTATAATATGTATATTATATTATTTATATGTATATTATATCTATCTGTGGATATGATATCAGACACTCCCTCGGTCTTGGTGCCGCTGTTCCAGTGATTTGCTGAAATGCCGTTTAACTCATTTAAACCACACTTGTGGTTTTACTTTATTTTCACTTATTTCACTTCGTGCTTGGAGGTTCTTCCGGCTAGGCGTTGCTCTGCTGGTCTCCATCAACAGATACCAGTGCCACCAGAGTGCAGTAACTCCCTCAATCGGTTGGACATTAGGACGTGATGTGCCTCCAAGGACCGCCCACTGAGGACTCATTTTATAATGTAGTTGTTTTATAATTTAGTTTATTTATTTTATTACTCATTTTCATTTTATTATTAATTTGTTATTGATTTAAATTATTTACCTAAATTTGCTATAATTCAGTATACTTTTAAGTATTTATTTAATTAACATCTAGGCCACTCATGGAGGACGGGTCCCCTTTTGAGTCTTTTTCCTCCCTAGGTTTCTTCCTACTACTTTCAGGGAGTTTTTCCTTGCCACTGTCGCCAACTTGGGATTGGCCTTTTAAGATAATATAAGATTGCAAAGCTGCTTTGAGACAATGCTCCATTGTAAAAAGCGCTGTATAAATAAAATAAAATTGAATTAAATTGAATTGAATAAATGTATATGCTTTTGGTTGTGTTGCCTGTAATTCTGTAATCATTCTCAATTCAGGATTAGACAACACTAGGCTATGATGAAATAATGCTCGGACACTGGCGGCTCTGTGCTAAAGGCTCTGGAATCCAATCAAAAAGTACTGACTTCAGCTCCTCCAAGCCGCCACTGACCCTTAATCTTAATCTGCTCAGCTCAACTCTAAGTCTCTGACTAAGGAGGCCTGCTAAATGAACACTTACACACTGCGCTTTACTAACTGACTAAATGCAGATGTAATGGTCTGGAGCTGATTTTATTGTTTGGGCTTAGATCCTTAGTTCCAGGGAAGATTGAGGGGATCTTAAAGCTACATCATACAATGACATCCCAGAGAATATTGCGCTTCCAGCTTTGTGGGAAAGGTTTGGCAAAGGTCCTTTCCTGCTTCAGCGTGACAATTCCCCTGCGCACAAAGCAAGGCTCATAAAGAAATGGTTTGTAGGGTTTGGTGTGGCTCGACCTCACTAATGCTCTTGTGGTGGAATCAAAGCAAATCCCCTCTACAAAATCCCCCAATACAAAATGTAGTGGAAAGTTTCCCAGAAGATTGGAGGCTCTTAGAGCAGCAACAGGGGGCACCCACAAGAAAGTCAAAACTCATGGTCTCAGTAGAGATCCGTCAACATTTTGGTAGATCGATTGATCGATTGATTCGAGTCAGAAATCGAATAACATTAATATCAACAGTAACAAGCTAAATAAATTCGTACATATTGTAACAGTTAGGATTCAAATATTTGAGAACTGTTTTCTTTGCTCGTGGCGCCTGTTTTTTTTTTAAACCAGCCAATTTATGTATGCTGTGAAAGTCTAGGAAGCCTGTCCCTCATTAGAGCGCCGCAACAGCACGTCCAGTGGCCCACAGACCCCCTAATGACCACATGAGCGAGCACGTCGGCCTTTCTAGTGCAGAAAGCATGTCGAGAATCTGATTTGGCATCGCGGCAGGTTTTTTCCACCTCTCCTCGTCTGTGTTTTGTGTTTTGTGTATGGCTGGAGTACAAAGGCCCGATGTTTGGGGAAAGGGAAAGAAAAAAAATGTTCCCCCACTGATAAACTTGCTCATATTTCAGCACATTTCAAGAAAGAAAAAAAAGGAATTATTGAGAGCAGCAATGTTTTAAAACACCGCGCGAGCTGAATTCATCTCGGAGACATTGTTTAGAGAGTGAGAGCGAGACACAGAGGCTTGGCTTCAGAGTCTGTTTCCTATCTGTTAGCACAGGGACTGTTCCATCACCATTCCAGATTGAAACCAGTTGTGTCCACACTTGAGGAGTGAGTGACAATGGAACAGATCGCGGATAAGCTCCAGTCTGGCACCTCACTCAACGTATAAAGGCATTTTTCATTCTCGGCGTCTCTCTCTACGGGTGAGATACAACATTCAGGACATCTTTAGCATGTAAATATTTCTTTCTCAACAGTTACATCCTGTTCATAAACAGTTGCATCAATCATAGCTCCCCGAAATACTGAGTAATCATCCATGAAACAGCTGCGTCTGAAAATAAAGAGACAAAGAAAAACGAGATTCGATTTGAACTCCATCTAATTAATGATAACTTTCTGGAGTAAGAAGCATATCACAGTGCATAAATAATGAGACAGTGCACTGTGTAATTATGCTGGCTGGTTCAAATCTAGACATCCATATCTGTCACAGAATCCAAAACAATGGCAGCTTCAGGCTGTACAGCATTGCCAGGAAACGTACTGTACATTGGTTAGCACTGTTTCTATTTTTATATCTACTTATACTTCATATCTAATTTAACAAGCAGAGCTGTAGTGGCGTTCATGGCCACTAGAGGGTGCCTACAGTAATCTCAGACTCAGCATACCCTGGAAACTCCCCACCCCACAGTCACGTAGACCTGAAATGTTTGGAGCTTAGTGACAGTCAATGTAAACTTCAACAATGCAATCGCTCTTTGCAGGGTCTTTGTAGAGAGTCCGCCAGGCTGGTGTGCTAGGTGCCTCAATAGTGCCTATTGAAACTATTGAAAGTTGATTACAAAAGATTACAAAAGAGAAAAAGAATAAGGAAAGTGAAACACTGCAACCGAGATCTATGTATAAAAAGCTCCAAAAGGTGTAAGTTAAGTAAGAATAAAGTTGCTTAGAAGAGTGGTTCTCACAGGTAGGTTGGTCACACACCCCAGGGGTGGCATGGCGCCATAAAATGGGGTGGGTTTGGCAAAGCAAATCAAAGGAATGAGGTGTGTTTAATATACGTAATGCATGTGCATTTGTAATAATTCCACCATAAAAGTGATTTATTACTTTATTTTGTTTTATTTAACAAGAAGTTACAGTGTTTTAACTAAATCCCACTAGAGTTTGAAAACAAAAGATTTATAAGTGTATGTCAACATTAGTGGAGCTCGAAAATCTTCCCGTCCACAAAAGACGGGCAGCGCAGAAAAGGTTCGGGAACCACAGGTTTGAAAGACTAAAAAGTGGAAATGATTTGGAAAATCATTTGGTTCAAACTCAAACAGTAAGAAAGCTGGAAACAGAAATAAAGAACAAATTACAGTAAGAACAAAGAAATAACAAGTTACAGCTGGTACAAGGACTTGTTCATTAAACGACATTCATTTGAGTTTGGGCGATCATAAGTGACAACAGCCTAAGACTGTAGTTTTTTCCCCCCCAGTTTTTGTTTCTGTACCCACATCCTTTAAGACTGAAATCCCCAGATCTAATCCCACTCTGGGTGGCAGAGTCAGAGTGCACGCAAACTCGTATGCATTCCCTTTTACTGGGGACATTTCATTATGGGAGATTTCCTTTGGAAGACATTGGGAGCAGCCTATTTCCATGGTTATTCAAAGTCATTCCTTATTGTGCACATGGGTCCAACATCAGCTGCCATTGTTTATACCAACCTACCTCAGCCACATACCTACGTCTCTACAAGTTCATCCATCCATCCAAACAGCAATCCACATAACCACCTATTCAAGTCCAAGTCCATCTGTCCATCCATCCATCTACCTCTGGACTCAATGTTTTACATTAAGCCTCATGCAACCTTCTAATTAGCGTGAGTGATTTTCTTGGTCTGCATACAAGTGTAATTGTACAAAGAACATAATTGCTATACCCGACCTCTAACCCTAACCTTATCGTAGGAGCAGATTGGTGTAATTTAACGTTACGTGTAACACTATACAAATCCCCAAGCCCCAAAGAATGAAGCTCCTTGATGTAATATGTCTTCATTATAGAATGAATAAGTATCTTCCATAAGGGTGGAGGAGTGGAGGACCGAGGGCTTTAGGGGCAGTAGCTCTGCAGAGCTTCATGAAAAGAGCTCGGTATGCAGAGCTAAAGCAGAAACCTGGCACTTCATCACCGCACTTCATCACCACACCACAATCCCTTAACCAGAGCTGGAGATCTGTAGATATTGTATTCCTAATGGGTGGGTTAGCGTTGCATCACGTAGCACATCGTGCATATGCTTTAAACGAGCTCGTTATTTACGCTGTATAATATTTGCTGTTTTTTTCTTGCCAGAAAGCTGTTTAGCAAGCCAACAACACAAGGTTAATTGTCTTCAGTTTGCATCTGATAAAAAAAAAATATATAGCCTTAATATTCGTTGGCTTTTTGACCTGCTGTGTTTTATTCCGTTATTTATCTGCTTGAGAATAAGGGTTGCGAAATGTTTGCGCTCTCTCTCTCTCTCTCTCTCCGCTCTATTGTCTTTCGTATCCTTGAACTAACTGTGCCGTGTGCACTTACAGTATCTTGTATTTCTTGGCATTGCAAACAAATGTCTTCTACATCGACTGCGTTACGGCTGAAATGGAAACACATGCCACTTTTACACATGAACTTTTATGGAAATTCAGCCGTAATTTACTGGAATGGAATTAAATGTGAACTCACACCAAAGTTGAATTCTGGGTAGACTGAAACGGGGCCGAGGCCCGGTACAATTTGAGGGAGAGCGATCAGAAAGGTTTTTCATGAGCAATAGTGGGAGGAGTTTGGAGAGATTCAGAGGTTTTGAGCATTCTGAGTAAACAAAATTGAAATAGGGTCTTCCATAAGGACCACTATTAGGTCCGCTGTTATTACGGCTGCACGTGTAACTGCTAGACATAAAATCCAGAGAGTCATTACTGCTGTTTGTTCTATAAACGACCCCCAATTATCGCAAACTCTTGTACCTCTGTGCGCTTGATTAATGTGGAACTTTCTCAATGAACTTTCATTCCCTCTCCTTCTAAGAAGTGATTCAAATATTTTCAGACTCGCTAGTTTACTCGCGTTAAGTATCTGCCATTTTCCATCTCCACATTCCAGACTGACTCTCTTAGGCCTCCTCTTAGGATGTTCAGCGACTTTGTCTTGGCACTGTCACACTAAAGGCTCACTTTAAAGCGACACTATGGCAGATTTCTATTTCTATAGAAACGAGTCTGAATTTAATCGAGGAGTAGACATTTGTTCACTGAATAAATGGCGCGGTCCCATAATGTCCTCATTTATGAAACATTCAACACTCTGGGAATGTAGCAAGAAAGCAGAAAACTAGGTGAATAATATAGAAGGTTATCCCTCCATTCTTGAACCTGGTAAACAAGTAGTTGGAAGTGTAAATTGTACAAGTCTGGGGCATTGAAAATGAAGGCCAACTGAAAATGTTATGTTGGGTACTACGCTGTGTGTTGTTTAGTGTTTGTTTAGTTTTGTGTATCACTTGTATTATAGTTGAGCAGAGGAATGTAAAGTTGCACTTGTGTTATCGGCCTGTCTGTGATGCATTTACGTATAATTTGCACACAGTTTTCTTGTGATATGGTTACATAAATTTTTACGGTAACCTAAAACAGGATGCCACTACGGTAATGTCTGTTGAACTAGCCTTTGGTCAATGACCTGTTACCTGTACTGCGTCAGCGTCGAGCCATGCTAGTTCGTATCCCGTCTCTGGCGAGGTGAGATTTGTGCCGCATTTTAAAAACCTGTAGCATCAAAATCTGGGTTTGTCATAAATGTGTATGGTGACTTGTACAAATCAAAGCGTAAAAGACTGAACAATGTGTAAGGTAAGAGACCACAAGCAATGCGTTTTAAGAATAAAGAATGCGACTGGGTGATGCATACTACCCCAAACAATGCAGAGAACTATGAAAAGCTGCAAGTCTGTACCTGATTAGCTTAGGGGGTCAAGGAAAGACCACCAACACTTTATGGATTGCTGAACCAAAGCCCAAAATAGCAGTGCAGCATCACTCATGGGTGAGAGCGAGAGAAAAAGCAGGGTGTGTGATGTGGGTGGGGCGATAAGAGAGCAGGACCACCCTGGGGATTTGATGGTTTTATTAGAGAACCTGTTGTACAAAGGCTCAGACTAAGCAACTATAGTGGCCCACAATGGCCTTTCCTTGCACCTGTTTCTGTCTGAAATCAAAACGCACTCGGAATACTAATACAAAAATAAGCACTGTTATCACTAGATTTCTGAATTAATAAAATATAATATTTATATTCCGTCTGTCGGTCGTGCTGTTGCCATAAATGCAGGGAATATTTTTTTAACATTGTTGACTTTATTATTGTTCAACAGCCAATGCTGGCAGGTCTGTGATTGATTTAAATAATAAATCAGGGGAAAAATTGTTTCAATGAAGTGCAGTACTAAAGTGCAAAAGTCTTGGGCCACCATTGGAAACAATAGAGCTTTGGTTTGGCAATGGCGTCATGACCATATATAACTATTTTCCAGTTTCTTTTTAGATTACAATCAGAAAATACTGGAGATGTGTATGCAGTATTTAAAAAATCAGAACGGCTTCCTCTCATTACACTGGAACAACAGCAGCATCTGGTAACTTCATAGGGATGCCAAGTTGACCCTTTTGCAGTACGTAAAGTTGATCAGGAATTGTTTTTCTAAGGGAAGCAGCCAAGAAAGCATTTTTTTTCCAAAGAAAAACAGTGCACAGGCGAATATATGCTAAGGCTGAAGATCAGTGCAAGGAGTGTCATCAGTGTTCTATACGGGCATTACTTCTTTGCTAAAACAACAAATATAATGGTGGCCTAGCACTTTTGCACAGGACCATATATTGGTGATATTGGTTAATATACATGTATAGTGGTTGAGGTTTCACACTGTTGGTCGTTTTGGGCTTTGTACAAAATAATGGACCAATATTTCTTGCAGAAACAGTTATATTTACCTTTACATTTACATTTATGGCATTTAGCAGACGCCCTTATCCAGACCGACTCACAATTAATACAGTCTTACAATTCAAGCCATGGTGGGTTAAGGGCCTTGCTCAGGTGTCCAAGGTGTGGCAGAGGTGGGATTTAAGCCCTGGACCTTCTGGTCCATAGTCCAGTACCTTAACCACTAGGCCACCGCAGTCCCTTTACACAAATTTGCTTGTGTTGCAACGTCTTGTGTAAATAGCCCATAGCCTGTTTGCTGTCCATCTGTTGAGTTTGTATTACATAAACTGGATGAGATGCATAAAAACCCCACCTTGGAACCACAACTTAAAATGCACATGCCAAAAATAAGCAGGTCAAACTATCAGACTCCTATAACTGATTCTGAATGCAGCAGCATGTTTGCTTTTCACTTTACTCAAATGCCTCCGCTGTCCTGCTCCTCCATTGGTGCCATTTAGGTGTGTACAATATGTTTAAACGTCTAATGTGAAGCTAAAAACTGACCAGCCCCCTTCACCTGACTGTGCTAGTACGTATCTGTAGTCTGCACTGCAGAGGCTCAGGCATGGTTCAAGAAATCCAGACGTTCACAATAAAAGGAAGTTGAGCGTCAACCTCTGAATTGTACCCAGGTGGTGGATGAACTTTCTCTGGCAGTCAAAATGGACAAACCATATCTTCATCCAAGCCTTTTGAAAATGGGGTCCTTTACCTACTACCTACTAAGTCTGTGTTTCATTACCTACATTAATGCTTAAAAAGGTTTTAGTTTGATCTATTATAAAAAGCACAAGGGAACAACACAAAGCTTTTATGTTATTAAAAGTATAGTAAACTTTATTCGTGTATATCTGGTGATGCAACTAGAGAAGATACGTGTAAATAAAAAGTAGGGAAATATGTATAACTGAACTGAACTGTACATTAAAAAACACCTCTTTTTATGGTCTGACATCTTAAAAAGTCACACATCTTGCTTTGTAAAATGTTAGTAACGAGAAAATAGCAATGAACACCTCAAATACCATACTTAGATCCACACTTTGCTTTCATACCAGTCATGTGTTTGGATGTGTCCACCAGCTTTGGACTGGTATTTGTCCCTTTGTCGTGGCAGAATTTTCCAATTCGAATTATGTCTGGGAGACAATTATATTATGGCACAGCTTAAGGACATTCCTTCCTATCTTTAAGTCGCTGAGTTGTTTTTTAGGATTGTGTCATGTTTACGGTCATTGGTGTTCTGCAAGGTGAACCACCAGCCCATCTACAGCTGTCTAGCAAAGGGCTGCAAGTTTTCCTCAATAATGTATGTGCTTTAGAGCATTGAATTTCCCAAGCCCCCATAAAGAAAAACACCCCAACAACATAAGGCTGTCATCACCATGCTTCACATTTTGTATGCTGTATTTTCGGTGGTGTACTGTGTATGGATTTCAGTCTAAAAAGTTTAATCTGACATTGGGATTACTTGGTGGGTCATGCATACCCAGACAGACAATGTAAACCCACGGAGAGGCCCAGGAACAAAGACGAAGAAATTCGGTGTCTACGAGGTGGTACTACAAAACCATGAAGTAGAGCCAAGTTCTTAGGTGACCATGAGGAGGGGCAAACCTGATCTGGATTAATTGAATAAGGAAGCGAATGAATGAATGAATAAATGAATGAAGAAACACAGTCACTCCTAACGTGAGTCTATAAACATATTGTTAACTTGTAACAGTGATATAACCTAGTGAAGGGCAGCACACTGGCTTGGTGGGTAGCATATATGGCATAATTGGTGTCTCTAAAAGTGGTCCTTAGTGTGCCCTACGATGGATTGGCATCCTGTCTAGGGTTGTTCCTGCCCCTGCACCAAGAGATAATGAATGTATTAATTCATGTAACCTAGTGAGCCAAATCATCCTACATAGCTCTTATCTTGTCCCTTTTTGTGTTCTGGTGTGGTAAATGGTTCTGTGTTTTTCTGTGTCATATGTTTTCTTGTTTCTTGGCCTCGTTAGCGGTCCTGTACCCTGTTAGCATTAGCATTGTCTGTCTTGATATTGTGGTGTCCATGCTGTCTGTTAGCCTTGGGCTTGGTTGCCTATATTCATAGCATCCAGTCCTGTATCAAATGTGTTTGTATTATCTCTGTGTATTTTATTGGCATTGTTCGTGGTAGCATTAGCTCTGTTTGTATTAGCATTGTGCACGTATGTCTTTCTCCTTACCCCGACGTACCTAGACGGTGTTATAAATAGCTTTTAATATGTCATATATTTTAAGGAACATGTGCTTATTTGAGGCATCTGTTCTTCGACCATAGGCTATCTGTGCTAGCCTGAGGAGATTACAGAACTGTTCTGGAAGTTTATCAGGATAAAGGCGTCTGCTGCAAATGTAAATCTGCATGACAAGCAGAGATAAACATAATAAAAACAGATTAGATTTTTATGCCTTTGCTCTGTCTTCCTGTGGGTTTGGCCCGTACCGCATATTCACGCAAACCTTTTTTGGCAGAAACAATTACTTTCATGCAGGTGACTCACTTTTCTCGTTCAAAAGTCTTTGAGAAACTGTTATAAAACACTGCCTTATGCAACTCTCTCGCTGAATCATATGTGCACGTCCGTTATTATGTAAAGATATTGCGTTGTCCTCTCTAATAAAGCCATGTTAAGCAACTCTCGCCAGATCCGAGTAAGAAATAAAGCCTGCTAGATCTTCCCACGTTGCGGCCTCATAAAATACATGAAGTTCAAAAGAAACCCGAAAGCGAACCCCGAAAGCTCCGACTGGTAATCCCATATTCTCCGTCGTTGCCGTAGCAGACACATTATACGTGCCATTATCTAATTATTACATTACGTTCCTTTCACTTTCTCGTGCCCTTTGCGGTGTAGAATCATTATCTTCCATATTGTGGCTGCGCTGGTAGCTCGCATCGCGCTCCCACGCTGGGCTGCGCCGAGCATTTTGGAATTGGCCCCGGTAATAAGAAGCACCCCTCGTGCCTGACGCTGAATTGAATCTGTGAAATTGAGACCAGACCGGGGCGAGAGATGAGAGCTAATCTGGCCCAGGCGCTCTGCTTGTTGAAGCCAGCGTTGTGGGGAGAAGCTGCCCATGCCGTCTCGGTTTGCATGCTTAACAAGCCTCCTTTACTGGCAAGTGTGGCCAGCTAAAATGCTCTGGAACTCAAATAGGATAGAGGTTAGACACCCCACCCTCGAAAGTCAGCGATGTGGCACGTCAACTTCTTCATCTTCTTTTTTTTAAAGCATGTGCTTGGAGCTGTGATTGGCAATAACTGTACGGCTGTCGTCTGCGCTGGCACATGCACAGGCTTTGTGTCATTCCAGTGGAAAACATGTAAGGGTCAATAATGAGGATCTGGGTTTTTTTTTCAGTTATTTATATATTATACTATATATATTTTTTTTACAATGGAACATTGTCTCAAAAAAGCTTAACAATATTCTAACATGTAGACCTAAAGCCCTAAATGAGCAAGCCTAGGGCGATAGTGGAAAGGAAAACTTCCTAATCATTATAAGAAAGAAATCATGGCTAAACCAAGACTCAAAAAGCGACCAAACCTCCTTGGGCGGCTTAGGTGTGTTTCATAAATTAATAACATAATAAAAAAAATGACAAAATAAATAAGAGCACAGAGATCTTTCTGAGAACATTCACCACACACAGCATTAGGTGGTGCCGCCATCCAACCACAAATTCATATGGAAATTCTAGGAAACCTTTGGACCAAACATCTCTTTCTCTCTGTGTAGAATATTGAAAATCATCCATTCATTAATTCAATTTGAGTCGTAGGGAGCCGGGTCCACACTGGCAACACAATCCAAGACAAACACACACTTGCTCACTCACACTGGAACCTTTTAAACACACCAATTGTCCTAATGCATGTCTTTTTAATGGGCGATACAGTGGCTCAATTTGTAGCACCGCCGTCTCACCGTGAGAAGGTCCTGGATTCAGCGATATCTCATTTGGAACAGTGTGGGTCCTTTCTATGTGGCGTATGAATGTCCTCCCTGTGTCTGTTTGGGTTTACTCCAGGTACTCTGGTTTCCTCCCACAGTCTAAAGACATGCTTGTTAGTTTACTAATTAGTGTAGTTTAACGTAACTGGTTGTAATTAGTGTAATTGTTAGGGTCGATTCCAACCTTCTACACGTGTCCTTGCATTTTTGAGTGGGTTTACTCCAGGTACTCTGGTTTCCTCCCACATTCCAAAGATTTATGTTAGTTTAATTGGTTTCTAAAGTGCCCCTGGTGTATAAGTGCGTGAGTCTGCGTACGTTATGATGGATTGGCGCCCAGCCTAGGGTTGGTCCTGCCTTGCACCCTGTGCTGTGCATGACCAAGTTTTAGAAGCATTTTCTCTTGCACTCTCAAACTTTTGGACTTCTCTGTAATCTTGTCACATTTTCCCCATTTTCCTGGACAGAGTCGAGGGTGCTCTGGCGCCAATCTCTGGAGAACACAACACACAGGCATAAGTGTGGGTAAGTGTATGGCCAGTCCATTGCAGGGCCAACAAGAGTTGCTGGTTCTGCAGGGACGGGCCTTCCCTCCTGCAGACGCAGCCAATCGTGTGTGCACGTACCCCAGCTGGAGGGCACAGCCGGGCCTATATATCTTTGGTTTCCTCTAGAGACTGTTCAATTATTTTAATTAGAAAATCAACAAGTCACTGGACACATTGGTGATGCAGCAGTCTTAAGATTCTAACTGCAGGGACTCATGTTCAAGACCCAACAATGCCTTCTGGGCCCTATCCAGGGCCCTCTTGCCTGTGCTCTCTGGTCAAAGCGGTGAAATACAGAACTGCGCAAAAGTCTTAGGCCACCATTAGATTTAATGGTTTCGCAACGGTAATCTGCATTCCAGTCTTTGTCTCAATCATTCCAGCTTTAACATATTTTAGCCTTTTTACCCTGTTTCCTTTCAAGCTTCTTCAACTCAACTCGACATCCTGATAAAGCTCCCAAGTGCTTCTATTGCCCAAATGTAAGGGGAGGTCAAACTAAACACTTATCACAGTAGCCCAAAGAAGCTGTTCCCACCCGTTTGATTGTGTTCTACCAAAGAGACTGAGAAACAATTATATATGGTCACTATATCATTACTAAAACAAAGGCGTATCTAGTCGAATGGTGGCCTAAGACTTTTGCACAGTACCGTCCCTGTGCAAATCCGATTCAAAACCGACCAGGAATACAGGGTTATGGTCTGAACTTGAACAAACACTCTTTTAATATGCAAGTTTAAACATTTATTTTAATGATTACCATTTTATCACTCTCTGACTGCTGCTGGTGTAAACGATTGCTCTCGATTAGTCCTCCTATCAGATCCTTTTGACCCGAAAACAATCAGCGTTTATTGCGTTGTATCTCCTCATACATCACACGGCTGAAGATGATTTATTGCTGGGGTGCCGCGGATTTATTTCGCGTGATCCCACGGAAAAAAACCACCCGCTCTGCACCTTTCGCTGAAACTCTCGGCATCGATCCGTTTGAATATGCAAGCCTGAAGTGGAGCAACAGCGAGAAGAAAACAGCTTGTGGCCAATTTTGCGCTAATGCATCTTAACCTGGCCTGATGATTGGGAACGCGTGATCGCGCAAACGAAATGCGCTCGAAAGTCAAATGAGGCACGAGGCCCCCGCAAGACGAGCGCTGCCGAGGCCGAGGCAGGTACGGGTGATTAATGGCAGCCCGAAGAGAGCAGACTCCCTTAAAGACATTTAGCCACGGTGCGAGGGTAAACTGACAGCCTCCCGCCCGTCATGAGTAATGACATCGCCGCTAAAACCAGTAGCAATATCGTGACAGACTGATGAGGGCCCTCATGAAACCTGATTTTAGGCCTCATTTCCATAACCGTGCCTTCCGGATGTGTAATTAGCTCCGTATACAAGCAGTTAGAAGACTTACGAAGACACCGAGCTTTTTGCGTCGAGGAAATTACGCAGCGCTTTCGTGACAAAATGCTAATTACGCGCCTGTAATATCTTTTCCAATCACGTTTCGCCTTAAGACAAGCGCAGAATATTGAGTCTTGTTTTGTCCCGTAATCTTTTTCACCATAAGAGATAGAAAAATATTTTTTTAATTAAAGGTATTAGGAGTCGGGCAACATTTTTGCTGCCCTCCAGTATACCGAAGTATAATTTAAAACGTATTACTTAAGTTTTGGTTAACACGTGCACAGACGAGGAATATTTTGATCAGGGGTGTTGCCAAGAGACCAATGGCAACTTTAAATGATTTGCAATACTGTAATGAAATTTTTTTAGATTTCTTAGTCTGTGCATGCACGCAAACGTAGAGCTGTTGTGGTTAGAAGACTAAAAACACGGTTGCCAGGTGAGATTATTCTAAGTGGCTAGAGTCGAATCCGGGTAAGAGGACCAGCCGCTTATTTGGACCAAATCCTTAAGTACCGAAACAAATCCTATTATGTACGTGTAATGTTATTCGCATATTTGGACCAAAATTCCACTTAATCGCACCAAAGAACGTAAGAAAAAAAACAAGTCGGCACCTAGCCGATGCAAAGCGGATGGGAGGATTTTTGGGATCCCCAGGAGAATTTCTGCTGTTAATGAAGGTCAGGAAATCCGAAAAGTTGTGTTGACAAGAGGAAAACCAGCGGGAGGTGAACACGCCCACCACTTTCTTGATTTTGTTTAAGTGCAGTCCGTCAAACGTTGACTGGAATTTAGTAAGAACTTGTTTTTTTACAGCAGTATGGTTCGCATGCTGAGTACCTATACATTGTGTTGTAGATCGTTTCAAAAAACAAATTCATTTTTCAATGAAAGGTTCGTAAGTAACAGTACATCTTGTTTGTACGTAGCTATACTTGTAAATTGCACAATAAAGGTTTAATATACATTTAATATGTTACATAGCCGGTTATTAGGACCAAAATGATTGCGCCCCGATGTGGTCCGATTAACCAGAATCGGCTGTATAAGAATGCCATTTACATTGGATTAATATGAACAGTAAGTATAATTTTTGTAAGGGTATTCAACAATAAGGAAGACATTTAGGACAAACTAAAATGTGAGCCCAATCTCTGAGTCTTTCGACCACAAGAATACTTTTATCAACAGAGCCTGGAGGTTTTAGTCCAATGTGTTTTAAATTTTTTTACCTAAATATATTTGCCTACAATGTGCTAAGTAAAAATACACGCAAACACAAAGGGAATGTTACAGTACCACCTCTGACCAGCAGAGGGAGGCAAAGACAGCGCACAGGCCAAATATGCAGTGTTCCATGTGGTCAGCAGAGAGGTGTAATGAAATATGGCTTGAATTCTTAAACGAGAGCTAAAATGCTCGGCACTAGGGTGTGAAGCCAGAAGGCAGAGTCCTGCTGTTGTCCAGATGTTTTAAATGTGTACATCTAAGTAATGGAATAGGCTGTAAGATAATGGTTATTGCTCTTTATTTTCTGTGTGCATATCTGAGAAAAACGTAGCAGAAAACAAACCTAAAATGGAAATTATCAGAAGTGGCCAAAGTACACAAGTTCTTTGCTTAATCAAAAACATTGCTGATAAAAAAAAACACTCAAGTAAAAGTAAAGTATGGCATACGTCAGGCTGAATCTTTTAGTTTCTGAAGGACGTGACAGAGACTCAATAAACTAATACAGTCGAATCCGGTTAATGGGATCAGCCACTTATTCGGACCAAATCCTAAAGTACTGAAACAAATCCTATTATATACATGTAATGTTATTTACTTAATCGGACCAAAGAACATGAGAGCGAATAAGAAAAAGAAGCCACAAGTCGCCACTTAGTCACTGAAAAGACTTATGGATCAAAGATTTATGGGAGGATTTTTAGCATCCTCGGGACAGGTTATGCTTTTATCAAAGGTCAGGGAATCCGAAAAGTTGTGTTGACAAGAGCAAAACCAGCGGGAGGTGACCACGCCCACCACTTTCT
>JAVSBV010000127.1:7025443-7048048 GCA_033117975.1 Parotocinclus spilosoma | reverse complement strand
ATATATATATATATATATATATATATATATATATATATATATATACATACTAGATTATAACTGCATGTAATAAAATCACTTGTAAAAGAAAACCTGGCAGACTTCATGACCAGGAGCAGCTTGTGGTTTGATACGCGCATCTATTGAGCAGAGGAACCATTAGTGGCGAAAAGCTTGGCGATTTCACGGGGTGAATGGTGTGGGCCTGTTGTTCATCGGTCAGCTGTTTTTAGATGAAGCTCCCTCTCAACTCTGTGGATAATGTGTCAGTCGGGGAGGAGAGCTGATAGATATCGAGTGGTTAAGGGACATTCGGCGGCTCCCGGAGGACCATCGATCGCCTCCATAACTCACCCTGGCCGTAATGTATGTGCTTCGACATGTTCAGTGCCGGGCAGAGGGCCTCAGAAGGTCCTTGAATGGTCCTTGGACGCGGCTCCGTCTTGAATTGAGCTTCATTCATACCGTGTGCTGATTGCTGCCTGGTCATAAAGTCTTGATGGAAGAGACCACAGGGCCTAAGCCGGACTGAACAGGGCCACAGTAGGTCGTAAGGATGCAGCACGACTGAGAGCCATCCTCAGCAGTTAAGCCCCGGCACTTAGGCAGCAATGCGGAACAAGATTTCTGCTGCACTTCCTGTCGTGAGCACCCACAACAGTCTGTGATCTAACCAAAGTCGTAAAGGAGAAGGTTTTCATCTTGTGCCGAATTGCACACGAGTGGTTTTGGGATATAAAGACACTTAGTAAGTCAGTTGTAACCACCCTAGCATTTGTGGCTTCGTGATTGTGTGTGGCGTCTCATTTTCCCAGGCAGCGTGAAGGCTTGGCGATGGAGGCTACATGCCTGGGGCAAATTCCACACAGGTATGAATCACCTTCGTGATTCACTGTAGCGGCGGCGCAGAAGACCAAACAGAAGTTTGTGTACGGGAAATGTGGCGATCATACCAATGAGATTTTTAGATGAAATGCACTCATTGTGTGTTATAATCCCATAAACAACGGAGTAGCTCGGGACATCCAAGTTCAAACGGCTTGCTTAAGCCATGCGTTCGTTAACCCTCATGCTCATGCGCACTTTGACGACGGGTCATTTTAGCCGTCAAAGTAAAATTAAATTTAGTGTCAAATGATCAGATGTTGCCAAATACTGTGTTTTTACCCTCTTAATGCATGTGCCTGGAGCTGCCATGGAAGCAGCTAGTGGAATTAAACATGGTTGCTGTATCCTCTTATTCTAATATATATGTTCCCATAGATCTGGTTGCTTACTTTTCGAGTGGGATCTGGCAACCCTGGAAAGAAATGGACACCAAACCCTTGCAACACATTGCAGTTACTACATTTATATTAACACTTATAGGATTTAGCAGACACCCTTATCCTGATACAGCCTTACAATACAAGCAGTTGAGGGTTAAGGGTCTTGCTGAAGGACCCAACTGTAGCAGCTTGGGTGGGATTTGAACCCTGGTCCTTCTGGTCCAGAGTCCAGTACTAGCAAATGCACCTAGGATACGATATACGAGGATACGTATCTCGGTATACAAGTTATGCTAGAATACAGTTAAATAGGTAACAATAAATTTGACAAAATTACTAATAATACAATTTGGTCCATCAGTGTTCAGTGTTGAGTTAAATTCAACATGCCGTGACAAAATCTACATCAGACTGCTTTTCATTTTTTATCCAGTGCAGGGATGTTACGCTGCTGCCAGCTCGGGATTACGTATCTAGGTCCTGACTTAGATATCAGGTTCCTAATTGCTTCGGTTATTGTTTTAACTGGCTGGAATTCATTACGATGCCAGTATTGGGAACAAGTGCTCAGTCACTGAGCCAGTCTGGTTTCCGTTCTACCTCTGGCAATTTGAGGTTGTCTGGCTGTCAAACTGTGTAACGGTTCAGGGTACGAGGTATTCCCTCACTTACGGGCAAGGCCGCAGTGTTCCAACAGGCGGGTGTTCCCAATTCATGGCTTTGTTCTGTCACGCAACAGTTCCAGGATTATTTTGTCGTTCATGTCGCTTCTCCAGCAGCTAGGATTTCTGAGTTCATGGTTTCGTCCCACTGGTTCTGTCTGCGTGTCTGGTAGTGGAACCATCTTTGGAAGCGTGCTGGTTTAGGCTACCCTTGGATCAAAGTGGATCGAGCAGACCAGGGGTACTGGGGGTTAACTGAACACTAGAATGCATATTCATGAACATAGTTACAGCCTCACCATCAATGCCATTGGACACAAGCCAAGTATTTATCACATTTTATATACCCTGTGGTGCCCTGGCACCCTTTTTTGCCCAGTGTTCTTAGGATCGGCACCATATTTACTATGACCCATGCTAGGATACTGGCGTTAATGAAGAGGAATGAGTAAAGAGGACCAACTTTTTGGTGCTAGTCACAGTTAATGAGCAGTATTTTGTCTAGTAAATTCTTTTGTTGATAAACGAGATAACTGCTTAGAGATATTTATAAGAATGTGGGAGGGGAAAATACACACTCTTTATAACAGCATATTAGTGTGTTTTGACTGGTCAGGTTCGGTTTGCTCAGGTTCATGTCTCATAATCACTAAAGACTGTTAGAAAATATTATGCTGTAGCACCGCTTCAGTGTATGATGGGATGGAACAAGCCTCACTAATTCACTCGTTCCCCTCTTGATTGGCGCTGATTGGCTCGGTTTCTGGCCCTGCCAGAGAAGCCTGCTGCTGATCTCCTGGGCAAAATTGTATCCTGAATGATGTTTGGCAAGAGGGATTATGATTGCTGATTGCTGTGGGTTTTAATTATGAAAATTGCACCATGCTCTTTGCATCTCCACACAGCTAAGTCTTAAACATTCTCAAGGGAAAGAGCCATTATTTCACTAATAGCTGAAGTCATAAAAACAGCAAGGGGAGTGTTTTTCCCTTTAAATAACGTGCTCCAATTAGTCCGTGTATGTTGTTCTCAGTAGGAAGGGCAAATAGTAACACGGTCATCGTGTTAATGTGTTAAACCAGTGGCTACTACTTTTATTTAGGCGAGGCTTAATGCCTGCTTTATTGCCTCAGTCCCATGGGAGGCTACATATTGTTCAGTTGCCGGGTTTACGTGGGTAATTGAATAGGTTTGAGGAGTATTTGAGGACTTTGTTGTGTCTAGAGTCTGCGCAGTTCTGTTTAGAGTTTTCAGGAGACAACTTCATCCAGAGCGACTTACAAGTTGATCATTTGAAGGTCTTCCTTAAGGGCCCTTAAGCCAGAAGTTGAACTCACAACCTTCTGATTAGTAGGCCAGAGCCTTAACCGCTGAGCCACCCAAAGGATGTCAGGGAGAATCCGTGGCATTAAGGGAAACCACATCTGACAGGATTTTGAAAGGATTTGTCTGGGAAGACCTATCAATTTTTTAATTTACAGCTCGAAAAATATCAATCACATCCTGTTATGGCGTCTGCTACGATACGACGTTGTGTAATTGCACAAGGGATGCGCACTGGGCTCATTGATGTGCGTCGATCCAGAGATCCGATCTGATTTGCGAATAAATTGGATACAGTGCTGAACCTCGGAATTCAAACGCCTCTTCGCTCAAACGATTTGGACTATGAACGTATGAATTATTTTCCCCCTCGAATTCGACCAGAAATTTTGACTTTGAACATCGGCACTCTAAAGAGAACTCTTACGTGAATAAATAGTGCGCTGATATGGTATGCCAATCGCCATGAAACCCAAAAGAAGAAAAATATATATGTACAGTATATGTTATTATTATGATCACCTTATTAGAACCCTAACCCGTACGGTATTATATTAAATATTAATTATATATATTATATATACGTTAGGGGCAGCTATATATATATATAGAAGGTTTTGGGTTCAATCATAGGGTGGAGTCTGCATGTCCTCCCGTGCCTGCGTGGGTTTACTCCGGGTACTCCGGTTTCCTCCCACAATCCGAAGACATGTGTGTTAGGTTAATTGGTGTCTCTAAAATAGCCCTTAGTGTGTGACTGTGTGCATGACTGTGCGTGTGTGCCCTATGATGGATTGGTGCCCGGTCTAGGGTTGTTCCTACCCTTATGCCCAGAGTTGCCGGGTGGGCACCAAACAGAAGTGGAGATATGTACAGTATGTAATTACATACAAATATAGATATACATATAAATATATACATATTTACAATAATTTGGGCACCGGGAGTGGCTTAATCCTACTTACTTCACTTCCAATGAGGAAATCTGAAATCATATGCCCTTGTGGAACCTTTGAGGTTTGAATTCTGAGTTTCCAATATATTTTTAATTTATACATACAAATTTTGTAATCCATTAAATTACAGAGGGATATTTTGGACCCAATTCAAAAATATGGCTCTAAATCAAATATTCGGAATATATTTTTAATTTAGACTTTTTTTCACATCAAAACAGAGTATAAGAAAATAACTGTAGAATACACATAATCCAAAAATCTTCCACTTTACCTGTGTGAGTTACATTTAGGTATTTTTCATATTGGCCATGTTTCTATCACCTCAAGAACGCCTGTCCATGGTACATACCTGCTCCCACCCCCACAGCCCCCGACTTAGATAAGTGGGTGTAAAACATAATGCTTTGCCTTTGCTTATCCTGGTCAAGGATGTATGCATTGGCACCTTTCCCAGAAAGGACAGGACACAAGTCTATCGCGGGCCAACCTTACCTCCCTTCGCCCCAGCCGGTCGTGCCTCCAAGTGATGCCCGACCAGTGAAGCCAGTCAGTGCGACCTAGAAGTAACCCTATTGCATATTTCTATATCTCTTACCGTGTTAAATTTGGCAGCGCTGTCTAATTCCAGTTTATCCAAGGACGGTTCGAAGCAGTTTTGAAAATGAGCACTTCCAGATGGGAAGAGGAAGACGTGGTGATAGAGTGCCATGTTGGAGCCGTCTGGGGTTAAGCGTTTTTGCTCAGGGCCACCACCGCAGCGAATGGAGGGGAGTAGAAGGGACGGGAGAAGCCGTAGGAGTAAATCAAGGTCGGCTTGTTCTGGCACTTCATTTATCCAGGCCTGGTCCTGAGTCAACACGGCGCTGTACGGCCTTATTACCGAGCAATGGGGGGAGACTTGTGATGCTCAGCAGCTGAGATTGCAGCTCGCAGCTCATTCTTCTGGTTGGTGAGCTATAATGTTATTAGAAGGGGAAGAGATTCATGCGCCGAACTCTTCAGGTAATTTCATAGTCGACTTCGTGAACAAATAAAGAAAGGCTTGATTGATTGCTTGATATTTAAAAGAAGCAGTCTGATGTATTTGCGGCCCCTTTTTAACTAAACGTAACGCAATATAACAGCGCTTTAGCTTCCTATTAGACAATACGTGTGATTACCTTAGGCTGGTAGTTCTTAATGTGTGAGGGATTCAGTATGTATTTTAAGACAGTGGTTGCAGTCGGAAAATAATCAGAAAACTGGTTGAATAATCAGATAATGGGAAATAATCAGATTTCTACTTTGCTACCAGCCAATAATCTCACGGAAAGATATATCAAATGATGAAATTAACTATTTTCTTGGGTATATACGGTTTGATTTATAAAGTGTTTGACAGCCTTTTAACAGGTGCTTCTGGTGTTGCCAGATCCTGCAAGGATAAAAAACAACCAGACCTATCTCAGAGAAACAATCTCGAAATCTCTGTGAACAAAAGAACACTTGGCAGTGTGACAAAGTGCGACTGAGAAAACCGATCGAAATCGCAGTATGGGTGTATATGCTCTGAGAAATCCAATTACTGAAAACAAAACCTGCTCTATTTATCGGCTTTTTTAATCTGATTTCGAGTTTATAGCATGCTGTTTACACGACCATATGAATACCAGATAACTCCTGGAATTTGTCTACGACTGGATAATGTGAAAGTGGCAAGAAAAAAACCCTGGAGGAACCCTGAAAATTTCAAACAGTGATCCCCTTATAATCTGGGTGAAACCGAACAACTAGATTAAATGCTTGAATCCTACCATAGCCAAATGTGCAGGGGAACCTGTGGGTGGCAGTCGCAGCTTCACAGATCCCCGTTCTCCAGTTACCTCCTACATTCCAAAGATGTAGACCCAGGCTCCCCATGACCCTAAATTGGATTAAGCAGGTATGAAAATGAGTAAATGAACGAATAAAAGCAGTATTTTGTATAAGACATGTGAAATTGCTTTGTCTTATAATTGATAGTCTCGGGGGCAGATCTCGGAAGGGGAAGTCTCCAGGTGAGATGATTATCTGGTTCAGGGCAAGGATCCTCCTCATTTTTGGGCTCGATTTCTGAACCTTACCAGTAATAAAGTGCTTAGCGCGTATGATGACAATGATTACCAATCACGATTTATATTTAAATCAATCCTAATAGAGGAGAACAAAAAATAAGGCCTACGTGAGGGCTGGGAAGGAAAGCTGTTGGTCGTGAATCTGCGAGATCTTGACAAGACGAGGTTCTTTGCGGCAATTTAACAAAGCACCGCACTAATGCAGAAATAATAATTACCATCTTCGCCATTATCGTCTAAAAATCGGTGACGGATTGCGTGATAACGGATAGGCGCCGCAGTCATTAATCAGCGAACGCGAGAGACGAATGGCATCGCCATGCAATTAGCTCAAGCATGGTGACTTGCACGGTACATTTTCCTCCTTAAGTGTTCCACCGCTCGTGTAACTGATATAACGTCGAAGCGATGGGCTTTTCGGACTCGCGTATGCGCTCATTAACTGAAATATGAATGAGCCTTTTTATGACGTGCATTAGAGAGTTCAAAAAAAGAAAACATACAACCCGGCGAGCGCTGGTTCACGCGCCATAAAACATGCCGAGAGAAACACACACACAGGGAGCCTCTCAGTGGTTCAGAACACCGTCGGCCCTCTCGTCAACCAGACTCTTTTCATTTCCTCCTCAACCCCCACCAGACACCACCCGTTCTCCCCTCCTTTGCCACGGTCTGTTCCTAGTCTTTCCTCCGCCACATCATTGCTTTTGGTATTTGTGTAGCGTCTCTTAGTTACCGGACAGAAAGACAAAGCGGATCGGCGAGTTAAAAGCTCGCCCTTGTCAACCAACCCATCACACAAGAACAAGATCTTCAATAATTTAGCGGCGGCGCTGAGCATTATCTAACTGCCGCATGAAAGTTTTAGCACCACTGCCGACGATGCACGGAAAACTGCAATCCAGCTAAAGCGCGGGAGGAAAACACACTCCAAAAGTGCCACGGGGGCACCAGGACTCACATGAAGTGAGGTTGCGAGTGATAAAGTACAAGCCTGCTGGTGTCTGCTTTATAAATTGTCTTCGTGATTGGCGTACGGTTCAAGACACGGATTTCTGCTTTACAGTTTGTATTCTGATCTTCATCTGACCTTGAAGTCAAAGTAGTGGCATAGGCTTCATTCAAACCTAGTGGACGGGGGGGTGGGGTGCACACAGATATGCAGGTAGACGGACAGATGTGCCAGAAAAGGTCAAAGACTCAGACCCTTGCGAGTCAATCTAAAGTGCTTTATTTACACAGTGCACTAATTCCATCTAGACACTACCTTTGGAAGACTCTTTAACAGTCTCTCTTGGAGCTCTCGCCCTGTTTTTGGGAGAATAGTGTCCTCTGTTTATGCTTATGGTACTCCTGTCCTCCAAGAACCAGCTATAGCTGATGGATTAGTGGAGGTGCACCCAGTACGAACTGGCAGGTGAATCAGCAACCACGTATGAAGAACAGGTAATCGTCCTACAGCAGCTTCCACTATTGGCAAACCAAAAGGGTGGTATTGCACCTTCCTTCCTACCCACTATGGGCCACCACTGTTTAACCACGACTGTTTAAAGTTATACCATTAATTTTAAAAATACTAATAGTATGAGCCAAATCTAAAAGTCAGCAGAAAACATGCACACTGTTTTTAAAGGAAATCACTTTTCCCGTCCCATCCTGCTCCCTATACCAGGCCTGTGAGCCAGAGTAATACAGTCTGCTTTAGCTTTAGATCATTTATTTATGATCCAGGCCAGAAAAGGTGTGTAGCCGCTGACCTGTTTTCCGAAAAAGAAGATAAAACTTTGACTTGGCCACATACAAATAAGAAAAATTCAGTAAACAAGCGGTTGTTTTTCAGAAAAGGGTGGGAATGACACGGTCTAAGTCAGCAGGAGAAGCTTCACAGTCATTGTTGTGGTCTGTGCTGGAGAAACGAGAGCAGTTCTCAGAAAAATCTTATTGTTTACCGGTCAATCTACACCCCTGGTCATAAGCTTTGTGTAGTAAGTAAGGTCACGGTCCAAGCGACAGAAATGAGGATCCTACACGGGGCTGCTGGGCGTGACAGGATGATTAGTTTGTCAAACTGAAGTAGAGCCTCTGTTTTTTCGGATTGAGAGGAGCCAGGTGAAATGGTTTGGGCATTGCCCTCTGGTCGGCTCCCTCTAGAGCTGTTCCAGACGCATCCCTCTGGACAGAGGCCCTAGGGCAGACCCCAAACTGGCTCGATGAATTAATTCTGACAGTTGGCTTGGGAACATCTAGGATAACCTTTTCATCCTGTGGTCCCCAAGTGAGGCGAAACCAAGAATAAAAGGACACCACATTAAAAACATCCACAGTGCTGAATGGCTACCTAATCTCAACTGTAAAGCATGGTGGGGGATCCTCACAGTCAAGGGCTGCACTGCTGCTCGGCTTGTATTTGTTAAAAGGAAAATTAAAGGATTAAATACATTTGGCTCGGTGGGTAACACCACTGCCTCACAGCAAGAAGGTCCCGGGTTCAAGTCTGGAGTCTGTATGTCCTGTCCGTGTCTACGTGGGATTACTCTGGGTACTCCGGTTTCCTCCCACAGTCCAAAGACGTGTGTTAGGTTACTTGGTGTCTCTAAAGTGGCCTTTAGTGTGTGACTGTGTGCATGACTGTGTGTGTGTGCCCTATGATGGATGGACGTCCCATCTAGGGTTGTTCCTGCCCTGGGCCCCGGCTGGCACCGTGCTTACGATTCGATTGACCATACAAGTCCACGATTTGATTTTCTGGTCATCAGTAGATGCAATTGCATTAAATGATGTAATAAACAGAACTCTTATGACATCATCAATCTCTACCATGCACTTTGTGACATTTTTGCAATACGATGTGTCATTAGACCCCTCTGTGCCTTCCTAAGATTTAGTTCCGAATAAGCATTATTCTTTTCTTCACAACGTCTTGGGTCTGGGATCCCACGTTTCTCTCATCCACCGACGTCTTGTTACGGGTCGCTTTGATTTATAGCCCTTTTAAATGCTGACATTACTGGCTGGTTCATGTCCTTTCAGTAAAGTGCATGTTAACCTTTAAACAGATGTATTAGGAACATCTCTGCCAAATGGCTCGGCATTAAATGTATCACCTCCCCTTATCATCAATCCACTAACATTGTCATTATTTACCGAAAAGCAATCATTTTGACAGCCAGCATCCGCACTTACAAAATACAGTGCTAATGCTATGATAATGTGGTGTAATGACAGCACTAGACTCGGGACCTGACACCAAGTAGTGCTGGAGACTTGTCTTGGTTTAGGTTGTACTTTTTATTCCCATTTTGGGATTCGGATCTTGATCAAGATCTTTAACTTTCAACTGCTCATTTCAAATGTACGTCAAATATATGGGACTGTGGTAGCCTAGCAGTTAAGGTACTGGACTCTGGACCTGATAGTCCAGAGTTCAAATCCCACCTCTGCCAAGCTGCCAGAGTTGAGTCCCTGAGCAAGTCCCTTAACCCACAATTGTTGGATTGTAAGACTGTATGAATCGCTCTGGATAAGGGCGTCTGCTAAATGTCGTAAATGTAAATATATATTTCCCTCACTACATTTCCCAACTCCCATCGCTCCTGCAACGTGACTCCAGACATCACGCACTGCCGACTTCCTCAACGGAATTTGGAAGATTATCGTACCGCGTATAGCTCTATATTCAAAATTCATAGTATGTGTCGTCTAACATAAACATCCGAACATTAAGTTGAAATATCATAAGTTGGACCTCACCTGTAAATGTAAATGGCGATTCAGAGATTTGGCAATCCGGGTTCGAGCTGTATGTTGATGTCTGTGGAATTTGCAGTGTTCTCCAGATGCCTTTTCGGTCCTGCTTCACGTGTTCAAACAGCTATTAACATTTGTAACCCCAAGATATACACCGAAAAGTAACGTTTAATTATCGTAATTAAGAAAATCCCCCAAAATATCAAGATTTTGTTGTAGTGTCAAATTCGCACATCCCTAGGTTCACACTTGCACGTAGGGGGCTGAGTCACCACTGTCCCACAGCTTCCTTGACTGAATTACAATTGATGCAGTCTTGGATGATAGAGTCCACTCAGTTGAGGGTTAAGTTCCTTGCTCCAGAGCCCAACAGAGTTGGTTTGTTAGTGTTCGGACTTTAACCCTCAACCTTCTGTTCAATAGTCTATTAACTTAATCAGTGAGCCTTAAATGCCTGGAGCAGGTTACTGAAGATGAATGACTCAGCAGATCATTTAAATACAGCGAGCGAACTCTCGTAAAAAAACGCAGTTCCACTTTTATTCCGGCTTTTATTTCACAAGGAAAAAAAAAAAAGAAGCAGAATGGGATGCGAGCTAAGTACTGGGCTAATCACCGCGGGGAGAATAGCCACACCAAGTATGAGAGGTCCATCTAAGCCAAGATCAATTAGGACCAATTCCAAAGTAATTAAAATGTCTGAGTAGAGGTCTTTGAACTCAAGGCACAGTGTTGCCGAGTGAAATTAATCCACGCCACTATCTTTATTCCCACCTGCGAGCACCGATTCAAGCCTTATTTCACGCTTACCAATGCAAAACCATGACATTTTTATACGCTCGGCAAATTTATTCGAATCTGCTTTTTACAAGGTTATACAGCCGACAGCGGGCAGGATATCAGACAAATATTTGACAATAAATTTTCTCGGTAAACTCGTGAACACCAGTCCCCTGTGTGGAGAGTGTGAAGGGCATCGGCAGTAAAGGTGGGCATGAAAGGATGTCGGTAAAAATCACAGCCAGGAGTTGAGGAATTTATTGCCTCACCGCAAAAAGCGGCCTGTGTAGGAAACTGCTGGACGTGTTATTTCTCATTTGGGATTAGCCTTTACGCCCAATGCACTTCATTTTTTATTCTCTTAATTTCCCCGAATACAAACACGTAAACGTGTTTGGCCTAATGAAAGGCCGTGTTTCGAGTCGTCAGACCTTAAACTCCGTCGTTTTTAAGCAGGGGACTGTCCTGGACGGTTCGATTCAGATCACGTCCGGAAGAAGGACGATCGTAAACACAGTGGCTTTGGCGTCGTGGCTTCGTTGAACAATCATTCACCCTCCAGGAATGCGTGTCCTGGAGAGGTATGTGGGCAAATGACTTCAGCTAAAGAGAAGTGCAGTTAATGAGATGAGATTGGAGGGGTGTTGAGCTGTCCTGGACTATAAAAGAGCAAACCAAGTCTAATGGAGGCTGCATTTACACAGCAGGTAAAGAAAAGTGGTCCAAATTTGGCTCCAGCAACAAAGGAAAATAAAAAGCTAAGTTGAAAGAAACCAAGGATGGGTTACGTTTGGGTGCATGCACAGACTAGAATACCGATCTAACAGGATACGTGCTCTGAGAAATCAGATTACTGAGATAATTCCAGCTCTCTTTATTTTATTTGAAAGTGAAATAGCATCAGAGAAAAACTTGGTGAAGTCTAGGTTGGGTTGGAACTATCACTTTGTAAATGTGTCCGAATGGAACTAGAATGGTATAAATGAACTTGACTTCTCAGAAAATTTGACAATTGCCACTTTTTCCCAACTGGTGGAGGATCATGATGAGCTTTAGGGAACAAGTGTTAGGTGAGAATTCATGGACACTTCGGACTTGGATGGAAGCCAGCAATGTCTAACATTATAACTAGAGCTGTACCGATCTGATATTCTGTATCGGCTAGATATTTAGCAAAATCACTGGATCGGAGATGAGGGGAAAAAACAGTTTAATTCGATATCTCTTCTATGACATTTCTGCTTTGGATGACACGCCGTAAACAGATGTGTCACGTGAGCAATAGCTGGAACTCTCGTTAAAACAGTTAGCTAGCATGGTGATCATGTCAGCTGTGTGGAGTTATTTTAAGCTCAAGGCCAGTGTTTCAAGAGGCCGTAGCAGCGTATCGGTCTGATACCAGTATCGCCAGATATTCAAATTTGCAGTATGAATATCGGTAACGGGCATAAAAAATGGTATCGAGCCAGCCCTGATTGTAACAGACAGCACACTCGGTTGACCTTGCTTTTAAATGTCTGAAAAACAGAGCTAGTGTGCTAAAGGAATACAGACTGCATTCCATATCCATGAAACATGCAGGTAGATGGACAGATGTCCTGGAAAAACTTAGTGACTTAATCCAAAGTGTTTTATTTATACAGTGCACTAATTCCATCTAGACACTACCTTTCAAAGACTCTTTAACAGTCTCTCTTGGAGCTCTGGCTCCGGGGCTGAGAGGTTAGTCCTTTCTTTTACGAGTTGTTTATGCTTATGGTACTCATGTCCTCCATGAATTAGCAGTAGCTGATGAATTACTGGAGGCGCACCCAGTACGAACTGGCAGGTGAACCAGCAACCACGTACAAGAGAAACAGGCAATCGTCCTATAGCATCATGAGCTTTTGAAAACAAGTGTTAGGTGAGAATTCATGGACATTTCGTACTTGGATGCAAGTCTGATTTGCCGCAAGAACGATCATTGCTCCTAAAAGCCCATCTACCAACTATGATGGTTGATTAAACTTAACGTCTAAACCGTGAAGACATGGAAATTATCTCAAATGTCAGTCTCGAGTTCAACCTTGAAGAACTACGCAAACATCGGGGAGCCAAAGCAGTCAAGCCTATAATGGTTGCGAGTACCCGAGTGTGTGTGTTTAAAAAATCGTAATGCTGTTCGATTACAGCTGCCCGATTTGAAGCCCTGCTGCTCCGGTGCACTAGTAAATGTGTAACAAACCTTAACCTTGCCTAAGGCTGGAGATCACAGCTCAGGAACAGTGGAGAGCCAGCTTTTTTTTTGCTCCCACCTCGTTTCGGGGGAGCGTTCTCCTTTCTGCGTGCACCCCCAAAAGGCTGATGGCAAGCATTACCGTCTGTTCTGACAGTGCTCAACATAAGTGGAGTTGTCAAGCCAACCGGCCTTTCCCCTCTGTGCCAGCTCGCTCGAAAAAGAAGCGAGCAAAGGTTGCAGGAGAAAAGGGTTACGGTGCATTTCGCACAGTTTGAATGGTGCTGAGAAACCAGCGGCAGGAAGATGAGAAAATCAAATCTGTCAATCATTTTTCGCACGCTAAAAAACTCCAAGAAGGAATGTATGTGTCTAGAATAAATATGACAATGTCCCGATGAGCCGTTGATGCTGATAAACTAATACAACAACAAAAAACAAACAAGGCGTCGAAGGGAATATTTTGCACCGTTCTGTATCTGGGACAGCCTTGTCCGAAACTTCCATTTATTGGACTTTTCATGCTCCAAATATTCCCATAAGTGTTCAGTTGGGTTCATTTTGGTGACTACAAAGGCCCCTGCTTTTTATTTCCATAATTTCTGTGCTCACCAAACCATTTTGTGACCCCTCTTGACCTGTGGATGGTGATTAATGCCATGATACTGGAAGAGAATCCCATCGGTGTGGAAGGGTTCAATCAGGTAATAGGTAATCAGTCAGAAGATCGTTATATTGATTTGCAAAGACGCTTCATTCTAAAGTCAGCAGAATGTCCGGACAGCAAAACAGAGCAGATGCTAGTCCATGTTTTCTCAGTGTACGGTTTGTATTCTGCCTGTGTAGCACCATTCTATTCACGGAGCCCTCAGGGACTCGGGTTCCAGTTTGAGAGCTGGCATGCGTAGCGCTGGTTCAAAGTCAAAGTCAGTATGGTCAGTCATTTGGCGCGCTACACGCTAAAGGATGTCTGAAACACTGCTCTGGCTGTATGACTCTTGTTGTGGGGTAAATAACAGCTACTCAAAGTGAGTGGCGCTGCTGTGGTCTACATCCAAATGATATGTGCTCAATAGTAGGCGAGGGGTGGCCTCTTTGCGTTGATGGATGAGGTAGAGGTGGGGGTGACATGGAACAGATTGGTTCTAAAGTCTGACTGAGGCGCAGGGTGGGGGTTAGAAGGACGGTGGCTCAGCAGTTAAAGCTGTGGGCTCAAATAAAAAGAAATCGGCCTTGAATTACAAGACTCTCTGTATTAGTGTGATTTCAGAGCTAGATTACTGTGCAAAAGTCTTTAGGCCACCTTTAGATCTGATGTACTTGCGTTGGGATAGCGACCATATGGTCTCTCTGAAAACAAGTCACCTTGCCCCTTTAAAGGGGTAGTAACTTCAGGCTCCTGTAGGTGGCTATAAATACGTGAGGGGCGTGCGACAGGATTAGATTGAGAAGAGGTGGTACAGTGCATGTGCAGGAAATTTTTTATTTGTTGAGCGGGAAAAGCAGGACATATAAAGTATATATATAAAGGACTGATAAAGTGACTATAGAGAGTTTGTTCTGCTAAAACAACCAATCTAATAGTGGCCTTAGACTTTTGCACAGTATTGTGTGTTGTGTAATTATAATGAGAAGTAGCCAAAAATCTTTGTAACTATATAAAATACCTTAACGACATCCTCTAGCAAAAACAGGAAGGCTTCCAAGAGACAGCGTGGGTGTGCCAGCAAGCTGTTGAATGGAAAGCAATGTAAAATACGATTAGCAGCCGTTTGTTAGCCACAGTTGGCAACCGGTGATGGTTGTGGGACGATAAACCTAATGAGCTAAATCATATTTCTGGAGATTCTGGAGTCATAGTTTGTAGAATTGATTGAGTTCTATCAGAAAAGGAATTACAGTAAAACAGCGATTTCACACTAGAAACGAACATGGCAAACGACCTGCCTCTAAACCCCCCCTCAAAAACAAACCGAACCGATCAGAGATTGAGCTTGACCAGATTGAGCTGATCGGACACGCCTGGTGATCGGTCCATCGGTCTCATATTCTGTGTCGGTACAGAAAACACACTGTTAATTCTCAATCCAATTCTGTTTTAAAAGTGTTTGGCTATTAGACAGACCACTGCTGACACACGCTGATGACAAGGACGTGTTAGATTTCAGTTGTGTTACAAAAACCTCTTCCTATATAGGGCATTACTAGTGAGGGAGCAGTGTTATTTTAGTTACAGCCATGTTTTCAGATTTTTAGTTCTTTAGCAGGCACTGTTTGTAGCGTGCATGACAAAAGTACGTAGAGGAGGAAGAACTCCGAAAACACTCAGAACAATAATAAGACATTTAAAACAGCATCACCTGACTAAATATGTGGAACTGGGCAAAGCTAAAGCTAACCAGTACAGAACCAGACACAAACAGGCAGTTGCTACTGTTTTTGTTTAGCAGTGAAGAAGTTTCCATTGAAAGAAAAGTTGAACAAAAGCTGTACAGTGTCATTTATAATTATTGGAAAGAAAAAAAACCTAATCAGCCAGTCAGATCGGTATCTGCAAAAATAGAAAATAGCATCCCTAGAATCGAATCCTTCTTGAGAATTGGTATTGGTTTACATTTATGGCATTCAGCAGACGCCCTTATCCAGAGCGACTTACATACAGTCTTACAATCCCAGCAATTGTGGGTTATGGGCCTTGCTCAAGGACCCAACTCTAGCAGCTTGACAGAGGTGGGATTTGAACCCTGGACCTTCTGGTTCAGAGTCCAGTGCCTTAACCGCTAGACTACCACAGTCCCACTGCAGACGTCGAAACGGTTAAGTGTTAAAACCCCCTAATAGAACTGAGTTTGATTAATTTTAGGCGAACTATACTAAAAACTCCCTCATGTTGCCTCGCTGATAACAGGACGTCCCTGAAGTCGCTAATGAATGGATCTGTTTCGACTACTTTTCCATTTCAAACTGGTGAAAGGAAACAGAGAAGTGTTTGGTTAGTGTAATAACACCGTCGTGCTGGGTGTTGGGTTTCTACGAATGCATTGTGTCTCGGAGATTCGCAATGTTTACGGATTACAGGCATAATGCTTTCGACCGGGCTTTGGTTGATTCTGTTCAAACTCTTGCTGCTGAGCCTCGAGCAGCGCTACACTATCAGGCCTAGAGCATCTTCGTCTGTAAATGAATGTGACATTTAAATCATTTTCATTTGGGCCCGTTTTCGGCAAATGCTGCGATTATTGCGCGGTATTCATTAAACCCTCATTAAGATCCGGTAACCTTTAGAAATTAGCTCTGCGCGAGAGACGCGAAAGGAGCCGACCTCGCCAAGCAACGGCGATCATCCTCTGTCGCTAGGGTAAGCAATGTTAACAGGTAGTAATGAGACGTAGGTGATAACAAATATGACGGCTACAGTTCATCGGGGTCTTGAAATTTGCGTCCTCGATTGGTGTTTAATCAGCCTACAGGAGACAAACGGTACCAATTAAGTCCAAATCGTCCAAGCTATTCAACACTTCCATTATTCCAGGTAGTCCACGTAGTTAGATCCTCTACCACGGGTCAAACGCTGCTGGAAAGGCAGGAAGACCTATTGGACTACCGGTGTTATATCCGTAACAGGGCTGAGAAAGGGGGTGTTGGGCTTGTGTGGGACTTTCTTTGCTGTATTGCCAGCCAAAAATGTTTCTGTATCCTTAAGGGTCAAAACATCTGCCCCAGACTTGTCAGGAACCGTCAGAGTTGCCTTTCGAGGATCCCCAGTGGGAATGTTGGGTGTATCCAAGGAGACTCTGCCTCACATCTGCCCCACCTCCCTTGGTTCTTTTGTGTTATAGATAATCAGCTCCTTGCTCTTCACTGACAGCCCCGGTTCTTCCTGCCAGCGAAAACCTTAAACGAGTCTCCCGTCAGAGAAAACTGTGCAGCAAATCATATCGGTTAGGCGGCAGCCAGGAGGGGGGCACGTTCATTTCGCAGGAGTGTTTTAAACACCACAATTGGAAATTGCGGTGGAAAAAAACCTCCCTGAGGCGCGTCCAAGCTGGCACTTGGTTCCAGCGTTTCGGTCTGTTCCAGCCTCATTGGGATGCGCGTACGTACGCATTCTTTATTTTCTCCCTTCCAAGCGGCGACAATTGAAAATAAATTAACATTCCTGTTCTTTATGTTTTCTTCTTATTTAAGCCAGAGGAGAATGCTCAGGGCCAGACCCTCTGAGGTCAAGCGATACTCACCAGCTGTCAATCTTCCTCAGCAAGCCACCCACCTCTTTCTTTCTCCTTTGACCCATTCTTTTCCAAAGCCCCCCCATTCGCATTTATTCAAGTCTCTGCCTTAGAAACCGGGACTCCCTTCTTCTAGGCTATTCTTGCACTGGCCACCTCCCCGGCTTGAGAGAGGCGACTGAGGGCTTTGTAAGGAGCCCGTATCCATTCAGCCTCCTGTCACAAACAGACCCATATTTCATGCTAAGAAACACTTGCTGTCACTTTTTCGCATCTGATTGCTTTCATCATATTTGACTTTCCTCACAGTGTGACATGCAGCTTTTTAGAGCAAGTCTGCACAGGTCATTTTCGAAACCATTCGGATAATCTGGGTCAAGAAATCAGGAAGCATAAAAAAAGAGCACAAACAAAAACCTCGCCATTACCACAGAAGTTACAATGAAGGTTTAAAAAGAGACCAGATGACACTCTTTAGAACAAAATACAACAAAAACGGTCTTAACCGTGGAACTGACAGCAATAATTGGTCAGAGGACCCAGTAGACCTGAGACCAAAATGAAGTAGAGTAGGTCAGTGATATAACCCAGGACAGACTCATGTAGGGCTTAAGAAACATATAAAAGGACCTTAAATAAACATGGAACCAGTGAACTGAGAACTTCCTTTACCCCAGCAGACAAAGTGTTCTAATCTATGTGTGAAATGAAAGCATTAATCCCTCAGATTTTGAACCTGGAATGAGAACAATGACCCGGGTTTTGGAGTAGCTTTTCATTTTCATCACTTAGTTGGACCATGAAGAAAGATGTCAATGTTGTTTTTATTTAACTGTAAAATGGGACTAGCCATTCAGGTCTTGACGTCCTGAAGGCAATCTCGGAGAGTTTATACGCCAAAGGTCTGATTTTAGCGGGAAATAACGCTTAGTATCGGTAAAGCAATGCTCTCCAAATCAAGAAGTTGGGCTGGTGGAAAAAATCATACTATACCAATGAAATAAAAGTAAAAGTAAGTGTAAGGAACTGTTTTTTTTACTTGTATTTTCCATCCCAGCCCGACAGCTCCTGATTTAGGGTTGTAGAAATGGACAAAACGGCAAATCTAGAGGGGTTCCATGTGAAATAATTGCTGTACTATATTAGCAAACAATAAACACGGGTAGATACGAGTGAGCGTCCAGTAACCGAGTCTCGAATTGCCTCATGATGTTCTCACAGGTTTATGGAACAGTAACCAAACCAGTTACTTTGTATGGTGTTTAGCTAATCTCTAATCGAGAGTGACTCAATGAGCTAAAGTAAACAAAAACTGCCAAAGAATGCCCCGGACCGCGTGCAAGCGTACAAAATGGTGTCCCAAATCAGCGCGTTACCGGTGGTGTTGGTACTGCGTAGCACGCTATTGCGAGGTTGGGATGCAGCCAAGTGTAGCACAATAACTGATCAAAACAACCCCGACACGGAGTGTGTTTTAAGTGCACGTAATAATCCGATCGTGGCTGTATTCCTGCACTAATCTGTGTGTTTAGGTGGTCACGTAAACAGCATACTTTGAATTTTCACATGGATTGAAGTCTAGAAATCAGATTTAGAGATCTGATAAAGAGAGCTGGATTTTATCTCCGTAGTCGGATTTCTCGGTGCATATATACCCTTACTTTGATTCAATCTGTATTCTCGGTCTGTGATCACACTCAAACGAAGCGGCGAACAGAATCAAACATGGTTGCCAGGGCCATTAATTTATTAGACTTTGGATTTTGTTTGTTGGCTGCTTTTCTGGCTGGATCTGGCAACCCTGGAGCTACCAGACACGTTTGAGGAGACCCTGGAACTCAGTGTATGTATGGTATTATTAACTGATTATTATTAATCGATATTAAAACATTGCTTAGAATTAGTGCTGGGCAATATGATGTCGAATTTACAATTAATTAAACGTTTACCTTAATAACTATTAACAAACAATATTTTTGTTGTTTTATCTGCCCTCATTGACAGGGTTTGTACTGGAAATATGCTGAACTACTAAAACTAGGATTTTTTTAACCTAATGAAAAATTGTACTGACAGGCAGCACAGTGGCTCGGTGGGTAGCACCGCTGCCTAACTGCAAGAAGATCCTGGGTCCTTTCTGTGTGGAGTCTGCATGTCCTCCCCATGTCTGTGTGGATTTACTCCAGGTACTCCAGCTTCCTCCCACAGTCCAAAGACATGCTTAGGTTAAATATTGTTTCGAAAAAATGGCCTTATGTGACTATATGTTTGCTTTACGATGGATTGGCGCAGCGTCTAGGGTTGTTCCTGCCCTTGCGCCCAGAGTTGATGGTTGGCACGCGACCCAGTGTAGACTGAGTGCAAAATAATAGATGGATGGATGGAAAATTGTACTGTTATTTTAAAATAACTGACTGGGGCAGCACGATGGCTCGGTGGGTAGCACCGCTGCCTCACAATAAGAAGGTCCCAGGTTCAATCCCAGGGTGGAGAGACCTGGGTCCTTTCTGTGTGGAGTCTGCATGTCCCCCTCCGGTTTCCTCCCACAGTCCAAAGACATGCGTGTTAGGTTAATTGATTACTCCAAATTGGCATTGACTTATGTATGTATGTGACTGGTGTTGAGATGAACTGATGGTGTTGAGATGAACTGATGCCGATAGCGACGTTAAAGAAGCCAAATTTAAAAAAAAACTGACTATGGTCGTTTATTAAGTACTTCAACCAATCGAAATTTTCCTTTGCGATGACGTAGGATTAGACTTTAGTTATTTCTTTCCGTCTTATTGAATCCTGTTCATGTTGTGTAGCATTTAAGAGAATTAAAAAATAGATTAACAAAATAAAACAAATGAAATAATCAACATAGGCAACATTGGTTATATTGGTTAAAGTTTCTGAATTTTCAGTTAAAACTATTGAGTTTTGGTCAAGTGAGGCCCCATGTTTTTGTCAATGGAGGCAAAGTGTCATTGACCAGACGTTGGGCTGTCAAGCTGTCGTCGTTGGGTTCTTGAGAAGACACTTAACCTTTAATTGCTTGTAAGATTATTTGTATGTGTTGTATGTGTTAATTCTAAATGGTTTTGGATAAGGATGTGTAGTAAATGCTGTTCGGTTTGTAGGTATTGATAATGTGTTCGTACTTATTGATTACTTTTGCACGCCATGTCCATCAGCAACAGGCAAAGCGTCTTAAAGCTAATTATCTAATCCTTTTATATGAAGTAGCACCAAAGCCGTCCTGCAGTCTACCAGACAATCAGATGGACGCTAGATGATAATGCTTTGACTGTTGTGCTTAATCTTGCAGACATAAAGTGGGCGTGTTGCTCAGTAGGGGGAAGCGTCTTCACGCCGTGCCCACCCTCATCCCGTTCGCCCTCTATCAGGGCATCACCCGGCACAGCGGACAATTTTCCTGCAGCGCTCTGTCTGTGTTGATGCCAATTACTGAATTCCTGCAGCACAAGGAATTCAGTCTTTCAAAAAATAAATAAAAGTAGATCCATGGTTTTCACGAAAGACCGGGTCCTGCCGAAGTGCTTAATTTTAGGAGTGCTTGTCAAATTAGCACTAAGAGATATATGTATATGGTAGGAGCTCAGTCATTTTCGGTGACTAATGGAGCCGCTTTGTATTGACCCGTGTCTGTGTTGCGTTTGAAATCTTTCAAGACGCCCAACCAAGCGTACGAGAGAAAGAGAAGAGCAATAATAACATGTTGAAAGCTGTAATGACTGTATTATCGGTGGATAAATAAACCAAATCCAGCGTACTCTGCGGTCGTCCAACGCGCGTTTCCCAAAAGTCCTGACACACCTGAGGTTTTCCATCTGAACGGCGTGTTAAACGCTCTGAAAGCGTGATGATTGGGGGGGATTTCCGATCTGGGAGTAAAATCAGGGCTGCTTGAAAGCCAGCTGGTGAGAATCCAAAGCTAGTTGGACCAGCCATGGTTAAGGAGGTGACCTTGTGAGGCGAAGTAATACGATTTTGCAGCAAAGGACCCAAATTACAGCTTAGTGAATCAAATCATTATCATTTAAGGCAACATGCACTCAAACTGGCAGTCCTAATAAGTGCTATTTAGAAGGGATGAGAAGGATGCTCTATCGCCTGGTGTTATATTGACCAATGCATATCAGAGACATTTCATTAGGGCTCCAGGAAACTGTGTTCAATGGTGCGAAAGCGTGTAATGTGTTAGCTTTAACTATGAAGCAGAAGGTTGGTTTTCAAGGCACTTTCGCAACCCTTACCTCTCAGTTGTTTGGATTGTTCCATGTATAGCTCTATTAAGTTGTAAGTATCTCTGTGACTGCGTTTACATGCTCCTAATAATCCGATAACTGCAGAAAATCAGATTTGGTCAGTAATCCGACCATATGCGCTTGAGTAATCAGATATTGTGAAAGCGGGTTTTGCTCCGGAGATCGGATTTCTACTACGCAGCCAGCCAATACTCATATAGAGATGTAAAACAAACTGCAAACTTTGATATTAAATGTTTTCAGAACATAGTGAGTTTGAGTCGATAGTCATTTAGCAGGTGCTGTGTTTAATGCTGGGTTGCCAGGTCCTGCCTGTTAAGAGTACAACCAGGTCTATGGGAAACTAATCTCTTAGATTAAGAGGACCTGGCAACTGTGTTACACTCTCATGCTATGTGCACCGATTCAGAAAATATCCAAATCATACTGTGGGTGTATATGCTCTGAGAAATCCAATTACTGAGAACAACTCCAACTCGCTTTATCGGATTTCTTAATCGGATTATTTTGGTGAGCTGTATACATGACAACTTGAATAATCAGACAACTGCAGGACTATGATCAGATTATTAAGTATACGCAAACACTCAGTGAGAGCCAGTGCAAAAGTTGTGCCATTCTCTTCTGGGTTAAACCAGACACTTTGATTAAATTCTATAGGTTTGTGTAGGAAATGTGTAACGAGCAGAACTGAGCTCATGCAACTCAAACAAATCAGTTAAAATAGTTCTGAGCATTTTGGCCGTTTATTAGGCCAGACTTTTTTAATTACTTGTTCCTCGGATGTCCCTACTTAAGAACCTACTGAGGAGGGAGGAATTTTTTTTTTTAATCTTATCTTAAGAAAAATAAATCTTTATTTTTTCTAGCACTTCAATTACTCGAAGACTATGCGGAATCAATACAAGGAAGGAGGAAGAAATAAAAATAAGTTTTTATTTTAAAATAAAATGTATTTAACTTACAATTAAATTAAAGTGAATCTGGAAAAAAATTAAATGAACAGAAGAAAACCGTTGGCTCTCCATCGGAGGGCGGAAAAAGCAAAAAAATAA
>JAVSBV010000127.1:7014880-7025343 GCA_033117975.1 Parotocinclus spilosoma | reverse complement strand
CACACACACTCACACACACACACACACACACACACACACACACACACACACACACACACACACACACACACACACACGATTAGGTACTTGATGAGTAATTCCATTTTTCGGTTCGTTTCAGGTTTGGAGAGCTAATTTATTATTATTATTATTCATAATGCCCTAAGATAAGATCTAAGCCATAATACACTCCTGACAGTCCTTTCACCCCGAAAAAGGAAACTTCACCTTCTCTCTCACTCTCACACTTTTCACTGTCTGGATGCTGCCAGGTTTGAACATGAATGGCACGGGAGACTCATGAAACGTCGCCCGGTTATTGATACAGCCATTATCTTCTCCCATAATGCCCCTTGAAAAATGGACGCCGCTCCCAGGGAGCCAATTACCAAGTCTTGGGTTCGGTATCTCCGAGATTCACTTAGCGAGCCCTGTCTGACTATCTCGCCTGACATGGCTGATGGGTGTACTCCTGATTATCTCTGTGCTGAGTTGGACTTGGAGAGGTAGACACTGACTGATGACGCTGACGATGGACTCAGACAATCAGAGCGCTGTTCTGCCGGCTGATAAGCCTTTCCATTTCTTAATCTTCATTTCTAACAAGGGAGAATCTCAGTCCTCGAACCCGCTTCGCCTTCGCCCGTCTCGATCAAACACAGTGCTGCTCACCGTCTACGTCTGTAACTAGGGTTCCCCTCGCCCAAGAATGGACTCGGTATCGCGTATCGAGTATCGGATCGAACCGAGAGCAGATTGTATCGTCACAGCCCCGCGCCCACGTCCCGCCGGTTTCCTGAGCAATGCTAAACGGGCGAGAGCAGATGGGAGCGCCGGGGCGGCGTCCCGGAGACGGCGAGGACGAAGCGTCTCAGGACAGGTGCGGGTAGATGAGCAGATGGTCGAAGTCTGAGGGTGTTTGATGGAGGACATTATCGCACCGCTGTGCTTGGCACGGCGGAGGGCCCGAGGGACTCGGCGGGATTACTCCCGACCAGCAGCGTCACGGATTGGACGGGAAAACCTGGGAGTTTCGGAGATGATGAGGACTGAGAAAAGGAACGGACGCCACAGAGGATCTCCTGGAATGAAGAGGAGGAAGCTCTGACGGGTTCTTACAATCGGAGAATCTGGAAGCAATGTGTGAGGAAGGTATCTCCTGGTACTTCGGAAGCTCCAGCAGATGGAGACGGATTGGGACCGTTCTTCTATGCTAATCGCGTCCCAATCGGTGCCGCCTCAAACTGAGATCCAACCACACCAACGTCACGTGAAGAAGCCCGGGTCAAGGTGGACCCACCCACTTCTCGGTGGCTTATCTGGGAGGAAAGTTCTGCCGGAAAGGTCCAAAGAAAGGTTCTGCTTGGAGCCCCTTCGCCGTCCTAAACGTCCTCTGCTCGCTTTGCCTTTGAGCCGGAGCCTTTCTCGGCGGGAGCTTCCCGTTTGAAGCGCCGTTTCAGAGAGAGGGAAGCCTTTGTCGCCTCATTAACGCCCGGCGCGCGTCCGGAATGGAAACGGCGTCTTTTTAAGGAACAATTCGCGAGTGTGCGTTGTCATTCCGAGTCCGTCGGATCCGTCTGATCGGGCCCGAACGGAACGAGATGCAAATCGAGTCCCAGAACCGAGTCCCGGCACGCCGACGTCTGCTTCTTCTCCGTTTTAATTTTTACGTCCTGTATTGATATTCGCTAACGGACTCGCCCGCCTTCACCACGCCGATTATTCCGTCCGGAAATCTGGAATAATCGGCCTCTCTTTTCTGGTGCGAAAAGAGAGCAAAAATCCTATCCAACCCCGACCTTCCGTCGGCCTCACGAGAGTCTAGAACCCTGGAAGAACAGCCTGGCAGTAGGTGGATCTGCCAAACCTCAAAAGTTGTGCGAATCAGGTCACGACGGCAAGCTTCTGCCGGAAGGTCACCAACGGGACGGGGCACCCGGGACGCTCGAGCTCCCTCATTAAACTGGAGGGAGAGGGAAGGGATGCGGGTGATAGAATGATAGATAGGAAGCTGAATGTGGAGGAGAAGTGGAGTAGCACAGCGTGGATGGATGATGACACCCGGGGACATGTTCTGCAGGATATATTTTACACAGCGGAGGAGGGAAGGTGATGCCACTTCCTCCGCACGCTCCGTCCTATAGCCAAAAAACCCGTCGCCTTCGTTTGACGGAACGGAAGAAACGAGGAGCCGCTCTTGATTTCTTTACACGCGCCGTCATAATCGGGAGTCAAATCAGCCGGGGACGCCGGAGACGCCAGACTTTGAGGTGTCGCGTATTTACTTGTCGATAATTACGCCGCTAATTAATTCCGCTTTGAAAGGTTTATGGAAATGAGCGGAATTAATGTCTCTCAAGCGTCAATGGGACTCCACGGAATTTGGAACAAAGCTGGAACAAACCGGATTAACAAACACGATCCGGACGAACAGGGAAACGGGTCGGCCGACGTCACGCGGTCCCAGGAAAGGCGAGAGCGGCGAGTTGGCGTTTAAGATCAGAAGTCTGTCTCGTTTGGACCGGATGACTTGTACGGTTGACGTGTTTAGGGACGTTCTTGCCGTGGGTATAATAATGTACCATTTAAATTTTCCTTTTTTGCGTTTTAATTTGCGAGAAAAGCACACAGGAACGTTTTCGGTCGGTGTCCGATGAGGTGAATCTACGCCGAAAACAAATCTAAACTACGTTGGTTGCAGGACATTTTGGTTTCGTCTCTAAGCCAAGACTTTTTAAATTACTCGTTCCTCGGATGTCGTTACTTAAGAATCTACTGAGGACGGAGGGAAAAAATTAAAATAAATCTTTATTTTTCAGCACTTTTCAATTTCTCGAGGACGATGTAGAATCAATACGAGGAAAATAATTTTTTTTTTGAAAAATAACATTTATTTAACCTACAATTAAATTAAAGTGAATCTGGAAAAAAATTAAATGAACAGAAGAAAACCGTTGGCTCTCCACCGGAGGGCGGAAAAAGCTAAAAAAAATTTATTATTATTTTTTTTATTTCAACCATTGAGTGCTGCGGCGAATCTGAGAAATACCAAAAAATATATATATATTTTTTGTATTCTTCTAATATGATTGTCGGTGGATCCGCGAAACAAGCAATAAAAAAAGTTTGGCCTTAGAGGATACAAATCCGAAAATGTGAAATAAGTGTTTATCCTAAGCCGTAATGACCTCAGGGACGTCCTTATAATAAACTCCCGACTCACAGAAACCCGTAGCCACGGCGGCCGTGACCTTAATGAAGTGCTTAGGGAAGATGAATGAATTAATGGATGACCCGTGTTAACAAAGGCTGAATAATGATTTACGACCAGTTTGCGAGCGCCACAAAGAAATGTAAATGGGAAAATGTTAATCGTAAGCCCTTTACAGTGTACTCCTGGCTCGCTTCCTATCGTCGAGTCATAACCGGGGCTTTCGGCGGCTTAATCCCGTGATTAATGTCCCGCTCATGGTTCATTAGATAAATATTTAGGCGTATACGTTGACGAAGCATGTCCATATGCCTTCCACGAGTCTCTCAAAGACGAACGACCTCGAACATGCTGTGGAGGTTTTGATATCGGACACCAGCCCCCTTAAACGCTTGGCTCAGTGCCTCACGCATTATGTAGCACGACCCCGGCCTTCGCTCGTTTCGATTCTAAATACTGACGGAGCGAAAGAGGCCTCCACCTGCCAGGAGTGAATTCATTACGCCGGCTTGAAATGCCGTCCTCTGTATGCTAATGATCGCGCCCTGATGCGGTGCCGTTTATTTATTCACCGATGAAAATATGAAAAAAAGAGTGATTTGGGCAGAGTGCAAAATTTAGGCTCATTATAAAATAATCAGGATAGTTAATGATGGATGCAACAGAGGAGATGCGGCGAGGTCTTTCCCCCCCCCCTCCAATCCCGTCTACTCTCCTCGTGACTCAGACTTCAAAGTGTGAATTTCAGTGGGCGAGTCAGACGACTCGGAGCCCACAGACTCCCGGCACTCGATGCGCTGGTGCAGACGAGAAGTTGAAGCAAGACTGGGAGGGACCAGGTCGGATTTGTGAGATGAAAGAATTATTCGGTTTGCGGGTTGATGCTTGTGTGTGTGTGTGTGTTTATATGCGTGTGTGTGTAAGCCTGTGTCTGTCAGGGACTATAAATGCGCGGGGCGAGCGAGGCCGACACACCATCCGTCTTCGGTATTTGACATATGTTATAACGAGGCGCCGATTCCCCTGGGTCTCAGATGCTAACCTTTGCCGGAGCAGACAAAGCGCCGTGGGTTCGTTGGAGCCTTTCCTCAACGAGGAACGAGACAAAAGCCAAAATCACATATACCCAACACAAAGAGAGGTGTTAATGCCACCTTTTTATGGTAATGGACCATAAAAGGGAGGGACCTGGTCATAGATACCATCCAGCTCTGCCATCCTGAAGCACCAGACTAACCAGTAACAGCTCGGTGTATGATCTAATTAGCTCGACAGCTACAGATGAGACCTGTTTTCATAACAGATGAGTACTCAGCCGTTTTCCTACCAGCTTTTGCCAGAACCATCTCAAAGGTTTGAGGCCTGTAAGAGGATATCTAGAGCTCTGATTAGCGTTAACTTACATTTTTACGATAAGCATTCAGAATGTCAAACTACATCCCAGACCTTATAAAGATTTTCCCAGTTTTACCATGGGGAGACCTTTTGACAATCCTTTGTCAAGGTTGAGTGTTTTGTAAACCGAGAAGATTACTAAGCACATGTGCTCTATATATGTGAGCGTACATACCTTTAACATGCTTAAAACAAAACTTTTACCTACAAAATCATTAACACAAATCTTATTTCCTAATATAGTGCTGAATATATCATGTAATCTATTGCACACGTATGGTATTATCACAAAAACGGCTTTGCATGACTACATTTCCCAGCAGTCATTACTCCACCATGTCACGATCTTGACTCAGAAAGTCAAAAAATTGTTCACCGGACCGGCGTAAAACGGAACTACCTGTACCATGCAGGGGCACCCACGTCATACTGCGTTTTTTTAGACTTGAGCAAGTTGGAAGACACAAAAAGGAAAGAGACTCCTTGGGGGAGGCAAATACCAAGACGAAGGCTGTGTCCCAAATTGCAGGCAAATTGTACGTCACCATAGAAGTAAATGTCTCCTGGTCAGGATCATAAATTAGTGTCTGAATCTTATTACTAGGTGTGGACAGATTCAGAGCCAGAACATCGTGCATTATAGGGATCTGTAGCTCTCACATTGCAAGCTTCTACCAAGATTTGAAACTAGGCACTCAGAAACCTCTGATTTTAGCACCAAGTCTTGAAGGAAGTAAGAAGCCCTTGGACAGACCGACAAACAGATCCAAGACTAACCTGGATTAAAAAAATAGCTACGGAAACAGCCGGACTTGCTACAAAGAGGGCTCAAGCCATCTGGTCACCAAGAGTGTGCTATGTAGCCACAGAGGGGGCACCTTGTCCTCAGACACAGACTTCACCTTTCTAGAGGCAGGATACGAATCAGAGTGGCTCAATCTGTGATACTGGTTCCCAATGTTGAGTCACCCCAGTTGTGTGCAGTCTCTGAGGAACTAAGGGTTGTTGACATGGTAGTGAGGTCATTGCACATGGGGGCAGAAGAGTGAGGCGTACCCTTGTTTAAGTGCCCACTGTGGTCATGGGACAGCAAGAATACTGTATATATTGTGCAAATGTTTGTGCACTCCTGGTCAACTGAATATAAAAAGGTTGCACAAGAGCGAAACAAAACTTTTATAAGACTAATAAAGAGGTTGTTTTCATGAACGGTGGCATCACCAGTTCTTGACTTTAGACTAGCAGCAGCATTTTGGTTCTGGAACCAAATCAAAAGTTGCCAATTGGTGTGCAAGCAGAATGGTTCTAGAATAGAACCAGTTCTGCCTAAGTGGAAAAAGGTAATGAGACAGACCGGCACAGATGGCAGCTTTGATTTTGGCCTATATTTGATGTACAGGGGGGTGATGGGCCATATTTTCAGATCGGTCTCTTATTTGGTTGCTGAAAAGAAACGTTTTGTGAAAGTACCCAAGATCAGTCGATGCAGCTCCGGTTCCGTAAGTGTGCACTTGGTGTTTTGGCATGATTTGCGTGATATTGCTCTTGCAGGTCACAGGCCAGCGGCTCATTTGCCACAGATGTTCAATAAAAAAACACAACCTCTGAACTTGCGATGCGTAGCCCTTTAAAACTTTCACAGCGAGGAGCAAAAGTGAACATTTCTAATGATTTGTTTATACCCTTGGCTTGCTTTCTCGCCGCGCTTTGTTTATAGAACTCCAACTTTCTGGCGAAGTTTCTCCTGCCTTCATAGACTTTGCCATTGTGTCTGGCGTTTAGTCATAACATTGGCGAGGGAGCTCAGACAGCAGGCTTTCCTAACTCTTTGTCCATGCAAACGCTTCATGAAGGAGCCGTTTTCATGTCGCGAGCGTTCAGATGTTTGTCCTGCGATTGTGATCAGCCCCGAGTTGGCTCCAAGCTCCGTCCAGTGTATACTTACGCTCTAAAATTGCACTGTATTTGTTTTGACCAGGCTCCTAGCCGGTTTCCTGTGGCCTTGGTCAGAACTTTATTACCTTTAAAAGCAATTCTTCTTCCTTGCTGTCCATCCAAAGAAAAGAAAGCAGCCTGACTGTGTCGGTTTAGGAGTTAAGAATGCTTTCCTGTTCAGCACCCTATCATCTGTTTGTTTGCTAATTCTAATCATCTAATCATTAATAATAAGAAGAATGTATGGCTAGAGATCAAACATATCTTGTCCTCACCAACAATCAGTGGAAAAAGGTCTTCATAAGAGAGTTGACCTAGAATCCAAGGGTCACTCTGGCTGAGCTCCAGAGATCCTGTGTTCAGATAGGGAAAACTTTAGCAGCACTCTTAAACAATCTGGGATTTAATGGTAGAATGACCAGACAGAAGCCTCTCCTCAGTAAAAGACAAATAAAAGCCCGTCTGGAGTGACTCTGGTTTCCTGTTGGTGTTTCCCTGGGATATCTTTGTGCAATTTCCAGTTGGCGTTTCATCCAATTCATCAGAGGCTGCCAAGTCTAAGAGCTCTTTGTTGTTGGGGCTGGGTTGGTCATAATATGTGACGCCGACCAGGAATGCCACCAAATTAGGATTTTACATGCAGTATTTTGGCTGTTAATTGCACTTTAACGTTACTATATTATACCGTTATTAAGCGCAATTGTGGTGCTTTTAGTAAAAAAAAAGTCACATTTATTTCTACAGCACTTTATACAGTGCAGCACCGGCACAAAGTGGCCATTTAGATCCACAGTCCGAACTTAGCAAGCTTGTGGCAACAGTGGAAAAGGAAAACTCCCTAAATGTAGTTGTGACATGTTTTAACCTGTTCTCCTGCTGCAGTTTGAAGACTTTTCCACAAAAATCCAAGCAAACTTCATGACTAGTTTTAAGTTATTGCCTTTTGGTTTTTGGCCCTCACTATATGTGCGTAAAGACATTTAAAAAAATTGGAACATAAATCAATTTGCATGCTTGTTGCCATCAGTATGAAATTATTTAAATTACCTAAATAATACACCTATAATAATAGTTTAATTGCATATAAACTAATTACAATCATTTAAGTAGAGAATATCATATAAATAAATATAAAATGTAAATCGTTGATATTTCTTAAATAAAAAGATTTCAAAATTGATTTCAATAGGACTGCTGCAAGGTCTGATCCTGTTCATTCCCCATCACTGTCAGTGTGTTTTGACACTCTTGGGTGATCATACACCCCACTGAACCCTCAATGTTTACCCCCATGAATATGTCTCTTGCTACGCCATCACCATAATTGAGTTTACATGTCACTTTTGTAATCGAAAAACTTTCTTTGACTTTTCCTTTGCTTTTCTGATGATCTTGTTTCATAAAATCAAATAAAATCCTTCTTTGTTTAATCGCTTCGTATTCATTTTGAAATGTTTTAACGTGTATAGTTTATACCTGTAGTTTTATAGGTTTAATTAGAATTCATATAAACTATTTGAGTAAAAACTTGATTTTTAAAAGCTGGTATGATCTCTCTTTTACACTCTGAATTCTGGGCTTTCTCTTTCTTCAAGTGCCCCCATAAATATTTGGAACGGTTTAGGAAAGTCCAGGAGGAAAGTCCATGTTTATATTTTTTGGTCTTCAGGTAATTGAGGCATGCTTTAACCTATATTCCTGCTGCAATTCAGAAAGACTTTTCCACAAAACTCCAAGCAAACTTCATGACTAGTTCTAAGTTATTGCCTTCTGATTTTTGGCCCTCACTATATGTGCATGAAGACTTTTTAAAAAATCGGATCATAAATCAATTTGCATGCTTGTTGGCATCTGAATTTATGACCTTGCGTATAATGTATATAATTATTCATTTATTAATTCACTTTCCTATTTGTTAAGTCCTGAACTGCCAACAGCACAGGGCCTAGACAGGACCCCAGTCCATCCACTAACACCCCAGGGCAATTTAGAGACGCCAGTGAACTTAACACGAATGTCCTTGGACTGTGCGAGAAAAGCAGAGAACCTGGAATAAACTTGCCCGGCCACATGGAGAACATGCAAACTCCACACAGAACGGATCCACCTGGGGGTTGGACCCTTTGTCTCTGAGGCCACAGTGCCACCCTGTACAGATTTCATACTTTCTTAGGCATGATATCTGTTCATATCAATGCAACACGCGTGTTTTTGTAGCTTTTTGCATCTTTGCGAGATAGAAAATGGTCCAACGTTCTAAACAATAGGACTCTAGCAGATGAGTAAACATTTTGCACAGAATCAACGAACCAATGGGAAAGCAGGTTTATCCGAACTGCCGTTCCTTTGGGCCTCGTCCATTGTTATCCCTTTGTCTTTTTTTAGACGACACTCGAATCTGGTTTGATTTGACTCTTTATCCTGTGCAGATTTTCCTGGAGAGCGAGGTCTTCTGTACAGACCTCGTTCTGCAGAACATTAGGAGCTGTCCCGTTACCGTTTGGAATAAAGCTGCATCAGCTGTTTGCTTTTAGACTGCTCAGACAAAATAAAGCATCGTTTGTGGTTTCAAACAGATAACGTTTTGGTTCAGTCTCTTCTGGCCCGGCGTGTAGTGCTGCTTTTCTCTGCTCTATGTAAAGTGTTAATAGCGATGGATTATTACTCGGGAATGTGGCCTTGTAGAGGAAATGCAGCCAGCGTTTGCAGCTGGTCCGGCCGCCACCGGGGCCGTCCCTCCATTCCGACGGGGACGATAATGGACCTCTTTTTTTCTTTCGCTTTCAGACAGAAGATGACTGGTGACCACGTTCGGCGCACGACCGATTGCTGACATTCACTGCACCTGGACACGCAAGCTTCCTCCCGTACTTCTAACCACTGTATCGTCTCACGTCTGGAGTTCATCGGAAGAACAACATGGCCAGTTCACCGTGCAAGTGCCCCCTGATGTACGGCCTGCTGCTGGCCGTGGCCTTGTACCCCTGCTCTGAAGGTAAGCTTTACATTTACTATTACAGGAGACACAGAGCGGAACATTGATTCTCATTTACGTGCACTTTCTCTCTCAACTGTCTCACTGAGCTTTTTCTTTCCACCGTGGCCTCTGGCTAGTCTTGTGTTGCCAGGGCTTGCTTTTGTTAAGCGCTCCATAAATAATTTTAGGTGAATTTGTTTGGGGGACGGTCAGCCTTCGGCGTGCTATGGTTATTGTATGTGTTATATTTACAATGTGGCCAGTACGGTGGTACGGTGGGTAGCACCGCTTCCTCACTGCAAGAAAATCCCAGGTTCAATCCCAGGGTGGAGCGGCCGGGGTTCTTTCTGTGTGGAGTCTACTTGTCCTCCCCGTGTCTGTGTGGGTTTACTCCAGGTACTCCGGTTTCTTAACACACAGTCCAAAGACATGCGTTAGGTTAATTGGTGTGTCTTAAATTGTCCTTGGTGTGTAATTGTGTACCTGAATATGTGTGGGGGCCCTTCAATGGATTGGCGCCCCTTCTAGGGTTATTGCTGCACTTGTGCCCAGAGTCCCCGGGTGGCCACCGGCTGGCCCACGACCACATGTGGATTAAGCGGATAATGGATGGGCTATTATTTTCCATAGTGCCGTATTTGATTCTAGTTTATGATCTTTGTCATACTATTGTATTCTCTTTCATTTGATATAGTCTATATATTGTGATATTTTATTTATTAAATTTTCTGTCCATATTGTTTTACAGTATTTAGATTCCATGCATTTATATTATTGCTATTAATGTATTAATTAAATTCAATTCGATTCAATTTTATTGATATAGCGCTTTTTACAACAAAGCATTGTCTCAGAGCAGCTTCACAACATTACACTGTCTTAAAAGGCCAATCCCAAGTTGAGCAAGCCTAGGGCGACAGTGGCAAGGAAAAACTCCCTAAAATG
>JAVSBV010000127.1:6990240-7002414 GCA_033117975.1 Parotocinclus spilosoma | reverse complement strand
ACATGGGGAGGACATGCAGACCCCACACAGAAAGGACCCAGGCAACCCCCCCCCCCCCCGGGGTTGAACCCGAAACCTCCTTGCAATTAAAAGAAACGACCTAAAAACAGGGGCGTCCACAAACTTTTGCCTGTAGGTATACAGTCAAAGCTTGTTGCTCTTCGCAGTTTATCTTGACCCTGTTTTCTGCGGTAAGAGATCTGCGAGCGGTTTACAGCCGTACAGAGGACAGCCCATCATGTCGATAACAGCCCTGCAGCACAGGTCCTGACGTGATTGAATGGTCCATAGCAACACATGGGCTATAAAGACCTGCACAGAACTGGACCATGAGTTATAAGTAGAGAAGAAGAGCCATAGCGTCCCCTCCCCAACTAAACCGGTCCAGGGGTGGGACCTGTCAACCCATAACCTGTCAACTTTTAACCGATCAAACCTGTGCTCACACATGCCCTACATAAACAAGCCGCTACGCCGATTTAAACAGATGAGCGTTTTGAAAATAGCACTGGCAGAGGTTGCGTAGCCCCAGCTGCACCATCTGGTACGGCTGACATGAGACCCAGAGATGGTTTACCCCTAGACTGCGTCCGTTGATCTTTGTGCTGCTCGTCCATTTTTCTAAATGTAATAACCTGTGCTGTGGTGGAACATCCAATTTGAAGGGGAAACTGAATCTGTGTAATAGACGGAGCGGTCGGAGCCCACACCGGCGAGGGAGGTGGCCCGAATGTGCTCCGCTTGTGTGATTGTATTGGCTGCTGCTCGGTCTCAATAGGCAGCTTAAGAGAGCAGAAAGAGGAGTCGTCAGAAAGGTTGTATTTCCCAGCCATCGAGTTGAACGCCTGATAAGGGGCCTTAAAGAACCACTTGGAGAAGGGTGATCAGAGGCAATTATCTCACCACCAGGTCAGCTGCCATGGCGAATCAGATCGCATTGCACATAATAAGTTGTTTACCCGACTAGGATCCCCCTTAACATGACTGGGGAAAGAGGGGTTTTTAACAGCTTCTGGCAACCAAGCTCGTAGGGCGAAGCTGGTACGCCGAATTAAGCTGAACGATTTTAAGAACTGAAAAAAAAGCCCAGAGCTAACTCTCCAAACTTTTCACAAAAGGCGACGTTCGCGAGATCTCACGAGAAAGCTCGAGCAACCCGACAGGAGTTCACATTGTGCCTGTTTTCAAACGTGTTCCGACTTTATACCCTCAGCACGATGACCCTGTCGCTTAATTCTTTAAAAAAGAACGATTCGGATGCCGTACCTCTTCTGATTCACAGATGAGAGAGCGGGTGGATATTAGTTTAATTGAAAGCTCAGTCTGTTCCCTGAATGACAGTACAAGAGCGTCTGGGATATATAGGTTCAATTAATTTTTCTAACTCTTTTAACAATAGACATTGTCACAAAGCAGCCTTTTGCAGACAATGAGATTAGACGGTCAAATGCTCAGTCAAAGACGGCGGCAGCCAGATAAGAAAAAATCCCTGAGATGCATAAAGGAGAGATCTTGAGAGGAAGCAGGTTTAAATAGAGAACCTGGCGGGACCAGATACTGAGTGCGTTTACATGCATTTAAAAATCTGATAACTGCAGATAATCAGATTTAGTCAGTAATCCAATCAACGCGTTTACATGCGCTTAGGAAATCAGATAATGGGACGCCACTGGGTTTACAGGACAGGATTTCTTTTTCGCAGCCGCTCAATAATCTCACAGGAGCTTTTTCAAAGGTGCTGCATTTATTTCCAGGGTTGCCAGATTCAGCGAGCTAAAAAACAAATAACCAGGCATAAGGAAACAAGCCCAAAAGAAGCAAAGTCGCTTAGTGTAAGCTCATTTTGCTAGCCTCTTTTGGCTTACGCTGACTTGTATTGACGTGTATGCACAGACTGAGAAAACCAATTGAAATCAGAATAAGCGGGAATGTGCACTGAGAAATCTGACTACTGGGATCAAATCCAGCTGTTTTAGATTTCTAGACTTTAAGTCAGTTGGAAAACCACTCGAAAAATCGGATAAATGCAGAAATCTGATTATGATGGGATTATTAAGGCCATGTTTACATCAGATCTTGTCAGTAATCCGATGAACGAGCTTAAATGCACCAGAGCTATTTAATAACCGGAAAAGTCCGGGTTTTTATGCCTCAAGCAGCAATCGGATTTTTACTTTGCCAACAGCCAAAAACCTTACAGAAATATGTGATGCGAACTTCAAGCTCTATTAATAAATAAAGAAATTGTTCATTTTTTCAAGTATGTACTGCATTTCAATCAAAAAATAGAGATAGCCGTTTCACTGCCTTTAATACCAGAACATTATTTACATAATTCCAGGGTTGCCAGGTCCAGCAAGAAAAAAGCACAGGTCAATGGAAAAAGCCCACATAAAGACAAGCTTTTAGAATAAGCTGACCTGGTAACTGTGACAAGCATAGACTGAGGAAACCCACTGGAATTGGATTACTGGTATACATGCTCTGAGAAATCCAATTACTGAGAAAATCCAGTTTACTTTCATACTTCTACATCTGATTACTAGATTGGAGTATGCTCTATACATGACCACGTGAGGTGAGCTGAAGTGAAATCTGACTATTATCGTATTATTAACGGTCAGTGGTTCCCAAAAAAGGCGATGTGGGGTGTTCGGGGGGATTAGGGAATTTAAAATTGTTATATTGTACAGGTTGGACATACGTAATGCATGATACTTGTAATAATTCCTTTATTTTGTTGTGTGTGATAGGAAGTTATTTTTTTTTTTGCATGAATTTCCAGTGTATTTGGAAATCCGGTCTATAAAATTGGGAGCCAAAAAAGTTTGGGAACCCCCGCCGTAGGAGACCTGGCAGGATGAGAACAAGTTTCGTCAAACTGTAACCGTTTGTAGTTTCTTGCCGGCTAGAAACAGAGCCGAGTCGACACAAGCAAATCCAAAGCGGTGTTGTGACAGGTAAGATTTAGTGAGACGCGTTATCAGAAACCGTGGAGTGTTTTTCAGAGCTCGTGGCTGGCGGATTACGTTGACCCGCGGGCCATGCTTGATAAACTGACTGCCTGATTCCGAATGGCATCGTAATTAGTTGTCAGAGATGGGTTCCCGGGTTAGTCGAGATACTCCCTTGTCCCTGTTATTGATTTAACTTTGATACTAGCCTCCGGGGCCCCTGAGACATGAATCTTGTATGGGGGGGGGGAGGTTGGCGTTGCACTCTCGCACCGGACTTCATCAATTTCTAGGCCTTCTGTTGACAGCTGTTTGTGATCAAACTCCATACGTGTGATGGATGCAAGTAGCCTTTCTGCAAAAAGACTTCAAGATGGAGGGAAGGGAGGTGACGGTGACGGGTGGTCCCACACAAAGGCAATATGTTGGGCTTGTTTTATCTCCTTTGGATTTGGAGCCGCGGAGCACACGGCTTCTCCCTCCCTGCACAGCGTTAAAGTGTGATAAACCTGTCAAGCCTTGCCATGAGGAACGAGCGATCGGCTATTCATCAGCCTTTTGCGGTGAAGCGAGGGAGGACCTCGGCCTCTGCTCTGCGCAGCCCACGATTGCACATGTGGACGGACGGGTCTCGTCTGCTGGGGTGGCAGCCACGAACCTGAGAGTTTCTGGGGAAATGTTTAAACAGTGTAGCCGTGAAAGGTCCAGTTTCTGGTCCAGTTTCTGTTCCTGGTACCATAGAGCGAAAGGTTCCTGAAAAGTGTGCAATTTACAGGAATGTGCAAAAGTCTTTGGCCACTATTAGCGTTTTTTTTACATTTTTATTGAATTTAGCAGACGCCCTTATCCAGAGCGACTTACAACTGATATGTTCTTACAACTCAAGCAATTGTGGGTTAAGGGCCTTGCTTAAGGACCCAACTGTGGATTTGGCTGGATTCGAATCCAGGACCTTCAGGTCCAGAGTCCAGTGCCTTAACCGCTAGGCTACCACAGTCCCAAAGCGTTGCTTCAACAATGCTATAATGATCATATGTCATTGGACCGCCGATTGGACCCAAAAATCAGGCAATGATTTCTATTTTGCAGCCACTCAATAATCTCACAGGAGCATCGGTATTCGTTTCAAAGGTGCTGCATGTATTTCCAGGGTTGCCAGATTTAGCGAGAAAAACAAGTAACCAGGTCTAAGAGAAGAGCAAAGTCGAGTCCAGTTTCTATTCCTGGTACCATAGAATGAAAGGTTCCTAAAAAGTGCGCAATTAACAGGAATGTGCAAAAGTCTTAGGCCACCATTCGATTTGCTTTAACAATGCTATAATGATCATATGTGGCCGCCGATTGGACCCATAAATCAGGCAATGATTTCTATTTTGCAACCACTTAATAATCTTACAGGAGCATCGGTGTCCGTTTCAAAGGTACTGCATGTATTTCAAGGGTTGCCAGATTCAGCGAGATAAAAACAAGTATAGGGCCTAAGGAAACAAGCCCAAAAGAAGCAAAGTCAAGTTCAAGGTTTTTGAAAAGTGTGCTAATATACAGGAATGTACAAAAGTCTTAGGCCACCATTATATTTGCTTCAACAATGCTATAATGATCATATGTGGTCGACCATTGGACCCAAAATTTTCGGGGATTAATCATTCCAGTCTTTGAGCTCTAGCATCTTGAAAAACTGGGTTCTTGGCTGCTACTCTTCTAAAAAAAACATTCCTGATCAAGATTCTTCAGACTGGGGTCAAATCGGCATCCTGATTTTTCAGATTTTTAAATACTGAAAACACATTTGATGTGTTTTATGCTTGCATTCTAGTAAAGACAAAAAACAGAACCAATGACAAATCTTATCTAATGTTGTCCTGGGACTTTTGCACATTCAATGTATGTATTTTCATGACCAGTTCTAGGTTTCAGTCCCAACTGTAATCCAATTCCCGTTACAGTTCCACAATTAAAATGGCAGCACCAATGTCACCAAAGTCCAGTTTCCCATACCAGTGATAACACTAAAGGTTGATTCAGGGCCAAGTGTATTAGTTAGTTGTACGAGTACCAGTTGGCCATGGCTTATTTTCTCTATGTATGCAGGGTATTACAAACAGCGCTCCCATGGCTGTGTCCGAAATAGATTCTTGCTCCCTCATTAGTCTCCCTACTCCTTCATTGGTATTGCGCTCTATAGACAGAGACTCTTTCATTGACTAAGTAGCACAAAATAAAACTGTAATCTAACACTTTCTCGTCATTAACATTCGTCAGCAGCGGTCTCTTATACAAACTGGCGAGTTTCAGAGCCGTGTTTAAAGCTCGGTACACACATGAACTGAATTCTGAATTCAACTTATTATAGCACTGTGTGTTTATGTATATCTGTGTTTGTACCGCTCTGTGTTTTGGGCGCATCAAGTGTAAATGTGATCGGCACAGAAGATACATCAGACATGATTGGATCAGATTGAATTTTAGGCTAAAAATGCCTGATTCCAGGCACTGTCTGATCTCTACCAAGAACTGGGAAAGTGCAAAAGCAAAGAGATTTTAGTCTTTAGAACCGTAGTCATTTAGTGTTTAAGGTCTAGGACTGTGGTAGCCTAGCGGCTAAGGCACTGGACTCTGGGCCTCACACCTCTGCCAAGTTGCCATAGTTGGGTCCTTAAACAAGGCCCTTAACCCACAATTTCTTAAATTGCAAGAACATATCAGTTGTAAGTCGCTCTGGATAAGGGCGTCCGCTAAATTCCGTAAATGTAAATATAATTGTAAGGGGACTAGCCTAGGGACCAGATGGCCCAGGGTTCAAATCCCCACTTCGGCCAACCGTTCACTGTCGGGTCACATGATGAGGATCTCAAATCACAATTTCTTGGATTGTAAGATTGTATCACTTATAAGTTGTTCTGGATAAATGCAGAGAATAAATATGTGAACCACTCTAACATTGAGGTTACTGGCAGCCGCAATACCAAAACATTGTCCATTGGCCTCGAGTTTACCAGTCCAACAGAAAGGGCAGTCTTACTAACAATGCCTGAGGAATAACTAGAACCAGTACGTTTTTAGTCGACTCTCAGTGGCACACACCCAAGCACAACTGAACCCCACCCCCCACCCTCACACACCACACCCCCGCCCCCACCACTCCCAGCGGCGCTCCAAACTGCCCTCACCATGCAGTACGAACCGTTCTGTCTTAAGATTACATTCCGGATCAATTTATGCTCAGCTCTGCCCCATTGCTTGTGTTTGTTTTTGAGATTGCCGCTGGCCAGCTCACTCCTCCATAAATGTTTTACAAACCACCTCACAGCCTCGAGTGTTTTGCTTATCTGGGGATCCCTCTTCAGGGAGTGGTCGAGCCCTAACTAAAACGTATGGCCAGAGCGCCGATGCGGCCTCGTTATCGAGCACTGGCAGCCAGTACGTTACTAACAGAGCATCCAAAAGTCTCCAGCTGCCTCTTCTATCCAGCCGGCGCTGTTTTCGGCTGTGTGAAGTCAGCGCCCGGTCCTGATTAATAAAGTGACTCGTAACTACGCCTCAATGACAAGACTCGTCCGTGCATCTGCAGTGTTTTTTTCGTGTTTGGCTTTCATTCTCCGAATACTTAACTCCACAATAGCATGGACACTCACACTCTGCATTTTTACTTATGGACATGACTTCAAACTTGTGACATGAAGTTATTTCATCACTGGAATAATATGCAGCTAAGATAAACACTGGCGAATGTCTTTTTGCATCCAGGGGAGCCAAGAAAAATAACCGAAAACGATTTAGAGACTGGAACAACAATCTGTAACATAGGTTTAAACCATTTTCACGCTCATGCGTGACCGTTAAAGTAAACAGAAAAGATATAACGGCCGGATAACAACTGTGGATGAAGCACAGTTTAACGTTACGTTGCCATAACAGCAGCCAATGACTTTTTACATGGAGTTATGAAGAAAATCAGACAGAAACATGTTGGGCGTGTTCCAGATTTAGTATAAATTACACAGTTCCAGTTCAGTTCCAGTACCAAATGTCTAGACGTTTCCTTCACAGTATCAAACGTACTTTGTTCAGTCCTAAAGGTACCTGTTTTCATGCTAAAAGTTCCGTTTCTCATAGCAATGGTACCAGGTTTCGTACAAAATCCTAAGTTACAGCACTAAGTGCTAAGTCCAGATTTCCACCCTTTTCCGTTACAGTACCAAATGTCCCATTTCCAGAACTAAAAGCACCTGTTTTCATGTGAAAGTCACTTTTCTGTTAGATTTAGTAAAAAAAGTTCCAGTTAAATTACCAAGCAATTGGACCAGGTTTAGTAGAAGAAGCCGCTGTTACTGTTTTGAATGGCCTAATTCCAATACCAGTTTTATTTACAGTATCAAAGTTCATACAGTATCATTTCCAGTACTAAAAACACCTGTTTCCATGCTAAAAATCCTAATTTACTATACAATAGCTCTGGTATAGGAAAAAAGCTTTAGTAACACTACTAAAAGTCTAATTTATAGTAACAAAATTTCATAGCTTTCCACTACAGTACCAAATGTCATATTTCCAGTATAAAATGTACCTCGTTTAGTAACAAATTGTCCGTTACAGTTTAGTGGTTCTAGTAAAAAATGTTTTAGAGGTTTCCTTTTTTTAAAAATGAACATCTTAATGGTTGTCGTTCACATTCTGAATGTCCCATTTGCTACTATGGCAATGGTAACAAGGTTAGTAGAAAAAGCTACAGTTACAGGTCTAAATGCAACAGTTCCTGTACCAGCTTCGTCTAGAGTGTCAAATGTCCCATTTCCAGAACTAAAAGTACGAATTCTCATGCTGAAAGTCCCATTTCTCAAAGCAGTGTTACCAGTTTTAGTACAAAATCTCCAAATGCACCAAATTCCGTCCAAAATGTCCAGTGTCCTAAACAGGCAGTTTCCAGTGCTGTAGGTTCTCATTCTAATGCTAATGCTAATGCTAGAAGTCTAATTTTCCATGACCATTGTACCAGGTTTAGTATAAAACATTTCAGTTAAAACCCCAAATGCATCAATTCCAGTACCAGTTTCCTATACAGTGTTGAATGTCCCATTTTCAGTTGTAAAACCTGGTCTCATACTGAAAGACCTGTTTCCCTTATCAGTGGTAAAAGACTACAGTACAGAGTCCCCAGTTATAGTTCCAAAGCTCCTGTTTTGGTACTGGTTTTCCCCGCAGAACCAAACATCCAATATTCTCATTCAAAAAGCCATCTTCCAGTTTGTTTATTAAAAAAGATCCTTCTAGCTACATTACTAAAGGTCCAGTCTCAAGTTGTACCTGCTTTAGTCAAGATAATTCTCAATTATAGTTCCTTTAAAGTACCAAACAGCCTATTTCCAGTAGGAAGGTTCTCATGATTAAAGCCCTGGCTCCCGAGGCAACAGTACCAGAGCTGTTGGTAAAAAGAACAGTTGTAATTTCTCCATCCAAAAAGCCTCCCTTGTAGCACCAATGGTCTCATTTCCAGTACAGAATGTTTACTTGTAAAGGTTCTTGAGTATGTTCTCGTGGGTCCAAGTTCCAATCATATGCACCAAAGGATTCAATTTCAGTACCAAACATCCAATAAGGGTACCAACGCCAGTACTATGAGTTTTTTATTGTGACGGTTTCACCAGTTGTCCCTTACGTTGTTGGAGAACATACCACTGCATAAAACTTTGGCTTCCTTTGGTTCTTATATGTGGTAATTCGTTTTGGAGTTCCAGCAGTGGAGTTCCAGCAGCACCAGAAGCTTCAGCCTAGTGTCAGTACTTCCACCTGGAGCCAAGTTTGGCAGGACTGCAGCAGTAAAGCAGTGACTCCTGTCCTGTCCAAAAAAAGCCCCTCCCAGCAGTCATCTGTTAGAGTGCGGATATGTGTGTTTTGGTCCGGTGTCAGCCTCGCGCTGGGGTAATTAGAGGCAGGGTGCTAAGTGAGCTGGTTACATAGCAGGAGCGCAGAATAAATGGTGGAATGAAAAAGAGCAGCAATTTTTCCCCCTTTTTCCATTTTTTATGTCTGCCAAGGCAACAGGCTGAGAGCAAGCTAATTGGGTTGCACAGAGCAGAAAACACAAATGGCAGCTGCCCCCCTGGGACGGGGGGTTGCCGCTAATGACTGTGATTATTGACAGTTCGTTCCGTCTCCTCGTGCTTTTTGAGGCCCGGGAAAAAAAAATATGTAGCGAGCCGTGAGCTACCTTATTTTGCGCTTTCGCTTTAGCAGATTTGGGCCGCGCCACGCACGCTACGGTTTGACATTTCCACACGAGTCTGTCCTGCGTCGAGGAAGAAACAGCCTAATTAAACGATTACACGAGAGTCAAATATATCACATGATAAAGGACATCGCTGTTTATTATGTTCCTTATTTATCTTAGAGACTAATGAAACCGTCGGGACATTAATTTAAGATGTTATCCTTTTTTTTAGGAGGGGCTTTATATGGCCCAGCAGTCTTTACATGGCCCCCTTACAACCGTGAGCCCAGTGCCTTTATCGGCCGTCCGATCAACGTCCGTTCACTTTAACATCCGAGGCTCTCATACGAAAAATATCTGTCATTTAACTTAATAAACTACACAGCACAAGTGTGGCACGGTTGCCAGCTCCACTTATTGTAATCGACTATGGGCATATTTATCTATAAATTAGCTTAGAAATATTACTTGTTGCAAGTTGACACGTTCTTGGGGCTTGTTTCTAAAGTTTTGGTCAAGATTTCAACTTAAAAGTTAAATATCTAGTGGTTTTATTATAATTTTATTAATTTAACTGATCAAGTGGACAATATTACATTGTTGCGGGTTGCCTGTTTTGGGATTTTTGGAGCCAACTGGCTTTTTTGGCGCCCTGATTTGTGCCCGTGTGTGTTTGTGTTCACTCTTGCTCGTCAGCTCTCGTTTGGACTTGAGACTGTCTCAAGGCCAAACTTTTTTAATTGCTTGTTCCTCGGATGTCCCTACTTAAGAATCTACTGAGGAGGGAGGAAAAAAACCTAAAAATAAATCTTTTTTTTAGCACTTTCCAATTTCTCGAGGACCATGTGGGTTCAATACAAGGAAGGAGGAAGAAATAAAAATACATCTTTATTTAAAAATCAAATTTATTTAACCTACATTTAAATTAAAGTGAATCTGAAAAAATATTAAATGAACAGAAAACCGTAAAAAGCTAAAAAATATTATGAATATTTTTTTTATTTCAACCATTGGTGCTGCGGCGAATCCGAGAAATACCAAAAAAAACCACCCCAATTTTTCTGTATTCTTCAAATATGATCGCCGCGAAACAAGCAATAAAAAAATTCTGGCCTCTAGACAAAAGTTTGTAGACACCCCATCAACATCACATCTTAATCATGGCTATTAGTGGAGTTTGCCTTCTCTTTTGCTGCTACGACAATCTTTATTTTTTTAAGATGGCACACTTTTGGCCAGGAATAAGTAGAACTGCCACAGAACAGCCACTGATTGTTTATGGAGAATCCAAAAATGTACGCTTTATTATTTAGCAAGAGCAGAGCTCTGTATTCAGAAGGGGTGTCCTCAAACTTTTGGCTATATAGTGTCTGTTGATATAGATTATAGATTAAAACAATAGACTGGAAATGAACTGTGAGTTACAGAGTAATGTGGTGGCACCCTGATCTGTGTTCCATGATACCCCACCCCTTAGGGTGCCTCTGGCAAAGTTCAAAGTGTTTTGGCACACACACCAGAGCTTGATAACACGTGGCACAAAACTCAGCATCTAAAGCCAACTATTGGACCTCACTGTGCCAGCTACCATCTGGGCCTAACGATGGCGTGAATCTGAAATGTGGGCATCACACAAAAAATGGCACTATGCTCATAATTAGCTCGCCAGATGTGGGATACGAACCAGAGTGGCACGCATGAAGAGCACTGGTTCCCAACACAGAGCTTGTCTGGATAGCATTTTATAAAAACAGTTTTTCCACCATTCTTTTTAAATCAAATATATGGTGTTGATAAAGTAGGATTTTTTTCTTTGACGGTGTCTTGATGGTCGTGTTGCGTTGTTTTTCTGCAGCAAGTGAAGCTCAGCAGCCCCGATTACATCGGCTGTGAAAAAGAGGAGGTTGTGAAAGACTTTCTGAAGAGAATCGAGTGCTACAAGCTCACGTACGTCCCTCTGGACGACGATAAAGACAGGTGAGAAACGGTAACCATTCCAAATCGTTAGCTTTTAATTTTGCACGACTGAGACGTTTTATTAAAACATTCAACAGAAATTGAGGCATTCCTTTACTGAATATTGTATTGAATTTAATTTAAGTTTTCTATTTTTCATCTATTTCTAGACTGTTACTGAATTTCCTAAAACGTCCTGCTTGTCCTCGAAATTCAAAATATCTATAAGGAATTTATTTATTTATTTCTATAGCGCCTTTTACAACGTAGCATTGTCTCAAAGCATATTACACTGTCCTAAAAGGCCAATCCCAAGTTGAGCAAGCTTAGGGCGACAGTGGCAAGGGAAAAACTCCCTAAAATGGTAGGAAGAAACCTTAGGAGGACCAAGACTCAACAGGGGACCCATCCTCTATAGCTATATAATATATATGATAATATAGAATAACTCTCTCTCTCTCCTACAGAAACCTGTCCTATATAAAGATCTATAACGTGGGCAGCAGGTACCTGGTGAACCGAGTTCAGGATCACATCCAGAGTCGGATCGTTTACTACCTGATGAATATTCACGTCACGCCTCGCACCATCTACCTGTGCAGGCACGGAGAGAGCGAACTGAACCTCATAGGCCGGATCGGAGGGGATTCTGGACTCTCGCAGCGCGGAGATAAGGTTAGAACCCCAGCGTTATAAGGATTAAAGACTCACCAATCACACAAATTGGTTTGGTAAGTTTTGTTACTGATATACAGTCGAATCCGGTTATTCGGACCAAATCCTAAAGTACAGAAACAAATCCTATTATGTACGTGTGATGTTATTCGCTTATTTGGACCAAAATTCTGCTTAATCGACCAAAGAACGTGAGAGCGAATAAGAAAAAGAAGTCACAAGTCGCCACCTAGCGGATACAAAGCGGATCAGCGAGATATGGGAGGATTTTTGGGATCCCCGGGAGAATTTATGCTTTTATCAGAGGTCAGGAAATCCGAAAAGTTGTGTTGACAAGAGCAAAACCAGCGGGAGGTGACCACGCCCACCACTTTCTTGATT
>JAVSBV010000127.1:6954779-6977279 GCA_033117975.1 Parotocinclus spilosoma | reverse complement strand
TAGATTCGTTTTTTTTCTTCGTTTCTATTGGCAGAACCAAACATGATCATGATAATTACCCACAAAATGAATGACCAAAGGTGTATGGTCCAGCCACGCGGTCGTCTTCAGGTCATGGATCTATAATGAATATTTCACAATGCTAATGTCAATAATGCTTAAAAACAGGTCGTCCCGAGCGACTAAGCTACCAGTTTCTCTCCAGTATGATGCCTGGTTTACGCTCTGTTTACGCCCTGTCAGGAATGGGACATGCATTCACTGCTTTCAAATGGGATGAGCTTCATCATATACAGAGCTGAATCAAGAGTCGTGATGGACGTTCTTTTGAGGATGTCTGAGCGTTTGGCCAGGCTTCCTCCCAAACCGAGTTTAAGCAACTCTAACTGGAGCGAAGCCTAGGGTAAAGCTTTAGCGCTGCCACCCAGAGTTTAATCCCCAATCATGCCACAACCATCTGTGGCCCTGCATAATTGGCCCTGCTTTCTGGTTTAGAGAAATGGCGTCCCCCTTTCCCCCAATCGATCAGAGTGACACTATTCAATTTCGGCCATCTAGGCTCCTGTTTATACAGAACGGAGCAGTTATTAGGTTTCACGACGTCCCACGGACAGCTTTGAAATATGTCCGCGTTGGTCAGATAGGGGTTGGGGGGTTGGGTGGTGGTAACAATTGTATTCATCTTGGACCCGAATCTGAACAGCGTCAAAAAATCGAAGCGCATTGAAACCGCAACCTAAGAAAGTGTGCCTAAACTGGGAGCTTAGTTACTCTGAAGCGATCGCTGTCTCATTACCTTCTCCTTCCATTAGTGCATGCTGCTGTGTTTGATTTAAGAAAGATTCCACGTTTGCAGCCGGGGCTCGTCTCTGCTGAATTCGCGTAGCCAAGTCTACTGAGTCATCTCTCTGTTAATCTCTTCTCCAGACCTGCTCTTTTCTTCCCCTCCACTCACATTTGGATCTTTAAATCCTCTTGTTTCTCAGAGCGCCATTGAATTGGAGCACATGGTCTGCTGCATTCTGTCAGTGAATAGGGGGGGTTTTGAAAAAGCCTTCACTTACAGCTAAGGTCATCAGCTTGAGCTCCGGCGCGATTGATTTTTTTTTTGCGAGCAGGAACATTTTTCCCTTCAGACGAAAAATAAAGTTGGCGGTAAAAAGCCGTATAGAGGCTGTCAGGCTTTTTGTTGTTTTTTTGTTGTTTTTTTTGTTGGCGAGCTATAATGAGTGCTTTTCTGTATGCCGTGTGCTGCCCTGAATGCTTATGAACAGAGCTGGAACCCGGTGGTCACCTGACGCGTCCCAACAAAAGGGAACACGCGCACCGGCCGTCTAACCACCAGCTTTAATTGATTTCTAAGTACAAATGACCATTTGCAGGCAAGCGCTAACGAGCGGATCGTCTGGAGAGGCCCGCGTCTCGTTGTGAGCCTGCCGCGAACAAATGGCTTAATCAAGACGTCCCTGTCAGAACGAAATGCTGAATGCGGCCGTCGTGTCTCGCGAGATCGGTTCCAACAAGGCGTTAAAGGAGAATTAACTAAAATCGTCATCGCTCTGATAAAGTTCGCGCCATGTGCAACCGGCCCTGACTAACAGCGTCGTAAAATGGGCCGGCTCAAACGGTCTCGCCGCACATGATTGGACTCGACGGAAAAGCCTTTTCTTTTGTCGCTCCAGGCCTCGGATCTAACAGAGCATCCTCAAAAACTGTGGACGTCACGTTCACCGGCCACTTTATTAGGTACATGTGTTTGTTAACGCAAATATCTGATCAGCTAGTCACACGGTCAAGCATTTCGTCAAACACGTGTGGTCTAGACGACCTCCTGAAGGTCACACCGGGCATCAGAATGGGAAAGAAAGGTGATGAAATGACTTTAAACATGGCACGTGGGGGTTTCCTTTTTTCAGAAACTGCTCATCTGGTGGGATTTTCACAGACACCCATCTGTAGAGTTTACAGAGGGCGGTCCGAAAATGAGAAACTATCCAGTGAGCGCACTTCTCTAATCAGGACATGTCAAACCTTAAAGCAGATGGGCTACAGCAGCAGAAAACCACACCAGGTGCTCACAAAATTGGAAAAGAAAAGAAAAACGTCTGATTTCCTGAGTCTTGGTTTCTGCTATGACATGCGGAGGGAGGGGTCCGCATGAAAATGTGAATCCATCCTTCTTTGTGTCAACGGTTCAGGCTGCTGGTGCTGTAATGGTGTAGGGGATCTTTTTTGGCACACTTTGATCTCCCTAATACCAACGGAGCCACAGATGGGTGCAATCCGATTCTAGATTGGTATCGGGGCCGATATTGACAATATTCAGTCATCAGATATGGGAGAGAAAGGCCGATCCATAATCCATTCCACATCTTACCATGAGCATCTTACCTTTGTCGTTTCTGCGCAGATTTTTTTTTTAGTCTGGAGACAACATGTAAGCTGAAACGCAGAACCAACAATAAGAAACACAATAGAACCGAAAAAATGGATCGACCCATCACTGGTTTAAACAAAACAGCCTACCAGAGTATTGTTGCTGACCATGTGGATCCCTTTATAAGGACAGTGTACCAGCTTTTACATGGCACGTCACGAAGCTCAGATCAGTTCAAACCGGATTCTTGAACATAACATAACTTCACTGTAGTCCAACGGCCTCCACAGACACCAGATCCTAATTTAGTGGAGCACTTTTGGGATTTACATTTCTTTATCCAAGTCCTTATCCAGAGCGACTTTTTATACAGTCAATTAATACAATCTTACAATCCAAGCAGTTGTAGGTTAAGGGGGCCCAACTGTGGTAGCCTAGGTGAGATTCGAACCCTGGACCTTCTGCTCCATAGTCCAGTACCTTAACCACTGGGCCACCACAGTCCAGCATCATGTCAGTATGGACAGAACCTTGAAAACAGGTGTACCCAATAAAGTGGCCGGCGAGCGCGTATCCCAAAATGGGATTTCCCCCCAGCTTTCACGCGTTCCATTTCAATCACGTAATTCCACATGCTTACGTACTTCACAACGGAAAACCAAACCGTTCATCGCCTGGTGAAAAAGCGCGGCAGGATCTGTCGTTAAAACAAACGACCTCGCGTCTTGCTCCGGGATAATTAGAGAGGTTTTATAGATCTTGCTTTGTGCGTACGCAGCGTTTCAGGATTCAGCAACGAAAGGCCGTAATGCCGGGGACTCGAATCGGATCGTAAGAAAATCAGACCTGCCCTGGATCGTATTCACTCCTGTCGCAGACAGACGGAACGCATCGCCCTGTGAGAAAGCAGTCGGATTAAAGTGTCCTTCAGCTTCCTCTTGTAACCTTCAGAAGTGCTCATATGAATGCTTTCTCTCTTCCTCTCTTAATGATTAACCTCTTTTCTTTCTTAATAGGATCAGCAGAGGTTCCTGAATGTTAATGGCATGCTCCTAAAATCAAATGTGCTATTCCGCTTGTTTTTTTTTTATAAGGATTTTCAGTTCGAATGGGGATGTCAAAAAGAACACAGTAGGATCTGTAAAGTTTGTGCTTCATATTTTTGGAACGGTTTGCTGCATGAGTTGTTGAATACCTTAAACATCGAGAGATGTATCTGATATTTCTCAGCGTGCGACGTTTTGGACTCGAAACATTCATTAGAAGATGGGAGTGAAATCATTTGGCGGCCGTTAAATGCCATTCATTATCCTGATAATCTTATTTATAATGAGAAACCCACCATTCAGGACGCTTCTTGCGAGCTCACATATTATTCGCGGAAGCACTCCCGGTCTGCTCGCGCTATCGCGGCTCGTGACACTCTGTAACTCTGAAACGGCGGAAGGTTCTGGAACACAGATACTGACCCAACTAGGATCATAAAGCTTGGACTTGAGCCTGGACTCTTTGGTGTGATCTTGGTCACAGAGGTTGATTATAAGCCGTTGGTGGAGCAGTGATTTCGCAATGAGCCTCTGTGGTTCGTATCCCGCCTCTGGCAAGGTGATGTTCATCGGTCGCATTGCTCTATGGTTCGGCAGGTTGCGAGGTGTGAGTTATTCCCTCGTTGAGGACCTCGTTTCGGATTTCACAGGGTGGAGTTTTGGAATCGGACCTCCACTCCAAGCTCGATTTGGGTCAGTACCAATCTCAGCTTCCGTCCATGTGTCTGATGGCCAGCAACACGGGTCAGGACTGAGTTCCAGTGCCGTGTTTCTTCTCAGTGGGTGTTCCACCTGTGGGTGTTTTCTGAGGTCCAAAGTAGTCCTGGTTGAGTGGTAGCACAAGCAGACCGATGTTTCTTAGCATCAGATTTGGAACACAATTGCGTATTTGGTCGTGTTGTATACATTGTTATACATTATATGTATTATACATTTTGTTATATTTCTATGTTATGATATTATTATGTAATTATGACAAAACTCAACCTACTGTGCTTTGCCACAATTAGATGTGTTGTTTGTGAAATGGTATAATGACTATATATAACATATTGCTGTTTGGATCCAAATCTTTTATATTTCCTCTGATTCCAATTCTATTCCAAATCTTTGCGAGCTTTTAACCTTTTCAAAATAATGTTTTCTTCTGATCAAGCTTCTTCAGACGGCACAGGGTCAACTCGGGATCCCGATGGGGCTGCCGGATGCTGCCATTGCCTAAAATGTTAGGGGGTCACACCCCTTTAACCTATTTTTCCCATCGTTTTTTCTGGTTGTATACTAATAAGGGAAAAAATACATATATATGGTCATTATACCATTGCTAAACAATATCTAATCCAATCTAATATAGTCTGATGATCTAAAGACTTTGTACACATCAGGACATTTTTTTAATAATCCACCAGTGCAGTGGGATAATTAGTATCTCAAATGAACAACATGCCTAGATTTATTACGTGACCAAAAGTGTGTAGACACCTGATACCTTTATATGGTTTCAAGTAGATTTTGGAACACGCCATCGCCTTTGTGTGGTCGCATGAGCTTTAGCATTGAGGTCTGACTCATAAAAGAGATTGGATGTGGGTCAAGTTCTTCAACACCAAATTGGTTAAGCCATATGCAGTTAAGCCACCATTCAATTTGAGTATATGTAATTATTTCTGTCTATGTAGTCTTGTTTATTAAGATCCAAGAAGAGGAAATATGTACAAACCAGCAACAGCAAGCAGTTTTTAGAACCAAATCTGCAGGTGACAGTCAGTATTTAGTGTGACCTCCCATACATTGTTCATTGGCCAAGTTTTTAGACTGTAAAAGGGTCAACTTGGCAACCTGTTAAATATAAGGGATGCCATTTTTTAAATTATTAAAAAATTATTGCTTCTGTAGGCTCAAGAAGAAGTCTGTTCTGATTTGCTTGACCATTTTCCCAATTTTTGCATACCAAGTTGATGCTTGACCAATATATGGTCATTATATCATTGTTAGAACAACAAATGTAATGGTGGCCTTGGACTTTTGGCATGTACTTTGGACAAAGGCATATGATCATGCTTGACCAGCAAAGAATAATTCCAAGATTGGGTCCAAACCATTTATCCTCTACCATACTTTGTATTTGGCTCTGTCCTTCCCGTCAGTCCTCTCACTATGGACAGATTGCGAATATCTCAGAGACCACTGCATCACAGTCCCACTTTGGTGTGATTTATACCATTCTTTCCTTGGCACATCCTCTCAAACCTGTATGGAAGTCTAATCCAAAGTGTTCCCCATTCACCATAAATTGCAATCAAACAATCAGGGTGTCCGCATACTTTTGGCCATATGGTATAATCTGAGAAATATCAGCTACATCTGCCTGTGTTTAAGTGCTTGGATTTTGTAATGCCTCTTGCATAAACGGTATACATGTGTGATCTCGTGCCTCCTCTGGCTCGCTCTGCTGTCGATGTTCTGTAGTTTGGATCTAATCTTTATCTCCCTTGACGCTCTTTCCACTTTTTCTCTCACTGCTCAATAGAAGTGGAGCAAAAAGGTAAATGGCCCCTCTGGTTTTCGGTCCTCAGCTCCTTGTTGTGTGTATGTTTGGTTTTGAGCCGTCCACCTCCCCCTCTGCCCTGCCCCGTTCCCTCCCCTTCTCCCCACATGATATCCAGACCTGGAATCTTCATGATCTCCTTCTCATTTACGCCTGATCCAATTAGACTGAATGCTGTGACAGTTCCGCATCATTTTTTGGTAGATTTGCACTTTTCTGAAGAACAATATAAATAATATGGCACAAAATCCACCCATTTATGCTGAATTGGTAAATAGGGCTGCACGATTTCATGAGCATCATTTGCTCAAGTCCTGCTTTTAAACAAATAAACAGTAAATCATATCCAAAATTGATAAACTAGTAGAACGCGGGACTCCAGTTACAGTTCAAAATGGTCAAAGGACTTGATAAATCCACTCACCGGCCACTTTTTAGAGACGCAAATATCTAGTCAGCCAATCACAGGGGAGCAACTCAGTGATGTGGTCAAGGCGACCTGCTGAAGTTTAGACTGTGCATAAGAATAGTGCATGGTTGTTGGTGCTAGACGGGCTTGTGTGAGTTTTTTCGTAATCTACTAAGTTTCGTGATCTACTAGCAGTCTCTAGGGTTTACAAAGAATGGTACGAGAGAAATAATATCCAGCGATGGCTGTTCTCTGTGTGAAAAAGACTTGTTCATGCCAGATATCAGCTTAGAACAGATAACCACTGCTTACAGGCATGGAATACAGCAGACACGTTGAACGTTGAAGCAGATGGGCTACATCAACAGAAGCCCACACTGGGTGTCATAAGAACAGGCAACCGAGGCTACAATTTGTACAGGCTCACAAAATTGGACATGACAAGATAGAAGTTTAGAATTGGACGAGTCTCGGGTTCTGCTACGGCATCGGATGATTCTGCCTTGTAGCAGCGGTTCAGAAGACACCAGACTCGGGCCAGACCACAGGGCAGTGACTCTCCATCGTTCGGTTCGCAAGGGGCCATGTGCCTCCAAGGACTTACCCACTAAGCACTCAGTATCCTAAAGTGCCTCTGTGTATGGGATGAAATAATTACTTATTTAAAAATTGTTTACTTAGTTTTAGTATTAATACAAACGTTATTATTAAAATGAACATCTAGGCCACCCAAGGAGGACGGGTCCCTTTTTGAGTCTTGGTCCTCCCAAGGTTTCTTCCTCACAACATTTAGTTTTTCTTTGCCACTATCGCCCTAGGTTTGCTCAATTCGAGAGTAGCCTTATAAAATATCATGTTGTAAAACCGCTTTGAGACAATGCACCATTGTTTTGACTTGACCCCACAGGTTGCTGTGGGCAATATTTTCCTGGCACACTTTGGGCCCCTAAATACCAACTAAGCACCAACTAAGAGTATTGTTGCTGACCACGTGCATCCCTTTCTAACCACATTGTACCGTCTTCTACATCCGTGTCACATAGCTATTAAACCAATTTCAAACTGGTTTCTTGAACATGACCCAGTTAGTAGATACCAGGCCAAGAGAGTTCATACGGGATGTGGTGGAAGAGGAGATTCAAGTCATGAATGCGCAGCCGATAAATTTGCAGCAAATGCGTGGTGCTGTTGAGTGGACCAGATATTTTCTGAGGAATGTTTCTAGGACACAAAGTTTTGAAGGCAACAGTGGCAGATTCCGTAGTTGCAGGATGTAGTGGCTGGTGAGTGGGATTGTGCGGGTGGGAGATCAAGGGCAAGGGGAAGCCAAAATTGGGATCACAGTTATTATGTGGTTTGTTGTGCAGCCCTATACAGAAGTCATTTCACTAGTTGGTTACTATCAGGAATTCTGGCTTATCTGTTTGGCTTGTTCCAACCATCCGCCATGACGCCACATGGTCACATGATCACATGGTTGGTGATGGGCGAGCGAGGCCTTTGATTGGATTAGTTAGCGTGGGATTCGCTACAGAATCCAGAATCCACAAGCTCTTATAAGCTTCAAAGTTCCAGAACTGGACTTGCTTATGGTTAGAAGGCTTCCTTCACCCATCATCAGCTTTTCTACCCCTCTCTCTCTCTGTCTCTTTCTCCCTCCTTCATCATCCTCTCTGTCCCAGGCAGCTTTGGTATTCTGTCCTTTTCCTGCCTCTCCCTTCGTGTCATATATATGCGTCTTACTCGTTCTTTCCTCAGACTCATGTATGTGTGTGTTTTATTTCTAAAGGTATGGCCTTCAGGCCAACGCTATGCCCCCCTGCCCAGATATCCGCTGCCAAGTCCTGCTGATTTGACAGTAGTAATAAACGATTCCTAAACGCTCGACGCTCTTCTCATGTCCTTTCATTTTGCAGGATCTTTTTTTACGCTTTTCTTTCGATCCCTTTTTTCACTAACTATTGTGTTACGAAGTCTCAGGAAGCAAGGCCATAGCAAAACCAAATCCAGCCCAGGCTGTATCAGGGCCACTTTTATTAACCTGCTGAATCTCCTTTCGACTATGCACGCAGCGTATAAAAGCCCATCAAAACGCGAAGGTTTTACACACACACATACACACTTGTAGAGGAAATGGAGTGCGAGCTATGACAAGCATTCGCGTCGCTAACTCTCGCTCTCGTGCCTTCCGTTTCAGTTTTCATTTGCCCCGGGACTTTGAAGGCGGTGGGCGAACCCGTTTTCACGTTCGAGGCCGAGCAGCAGGCGGGCGCCTGGTGCAAAGACCCGTTGCAAGCCGGAGACAAGATCTATTTCATGCCGTGGACGCCGTACCGCACGGACACGCTGATCGAGTACAACTCGCTCGAGGACTTCCGCAACGGCAGGCAAATGACGACGTACAAGCTCCCGCACCGTGTGGACGGCACGGGCTTCGTGGCCTACGACGGCGCCATTTTCTTCAACAAGGAGAGGACCAGGAACATCGTCAAGTTTGACCTGCGCACGCGCATCAAAAGCGGCGAGGCCATCGTCGCCAACGCCAACTACCACGACACGTCGCCGTATCGCTGGGGAGGCAAGACCGACATCGACCTGGCCGTGGACGAGCGGGGCCTGTGGGTGATCTACGCCACGGAGCAGAACAACGGGCGCATCGTGATCAGCCAGCTGAACCCCTACACGTTGCGCTTCGAGGCCACTTGGGACACTGCGTACGACAAGCGCTCGGCCTCGGACGCCTTCATGGTGTGCGGGGTGCTGCACGTGGTGCGCTCCAGCTATGAGGAGAACGAGAGCGAGGCTAGCAAGAGCCACATCGACTATATATACAACACCAAGCTGGGCCGGGGCGAGTACACGGACATCGCCTTTCCCAATAACTATCAGTATATCGCCGCTGTGGATTACAACCCACGGGACAACCAGCTCTACGTGTGGAATAATTTCTACATCCTCCGCTACGATCTGGAGTTCGGCCCACCCGATCCCGATGAAGGTAAGAAAGAACTGGTTTGTTTTTTTGGAACTGCAGTGTGTTGGGACGTATTTATTGTTTCTGACGAGTAAAAAACGGGGGTCGAGTGTTGTCGACGATTGTGTGTTGTTTAGTGTGTTACTTAATTTGTAAAAAATACTCAAAAACGCTGAGACAGAACAGTCTCGTGAGCAACAAGCTCACAAGCGATAGGGCAGCTAGGCTTCTGCTGTTCAAATTTAACTCCTGCCTCTGCTCGTGACCAGTTGTTTACAGCCACAACAGTAGACAGAATTTCATTTTTTAAACAATTTCTTCTCATCTGTAAGACCTCTGGCGTTAAAGCTAAGAGACATTGATTGGATGGACGATAAACAGCATGTACCTGGACATCCGAGGGTTAGATTTGATCCCCTACGCTTGTCTTGGCTCTTCTATATTTGTTGTTCCCAGTGTTTTCGGGACAAGCTCAGGACTCATGAGGACCATCACCAGTTACTGACGATGGAGTTACTGAACAGAATGGATGATTGCCCTCTTTGAAAATATCCACTGTTTCATCAATTTACTTTCCATAACACACATTTTGATGAGGTGATTCTAGGGTGTGAAATCTTGCAAGGTTATATTCAAGGTCTTGCGCCATACGCCGAGAGAATATTCGTTCTGGACGGGTAACGAGAGCCCGGATACCCGTTAAATCCAGTTTGCTTCCAGTAGCACATATTAGAACGAGTGCGTTATTACGTACCACCGATTTACCTTCCACTGCAGACCCGTGCTGTTTTCCAAAATTAATCTGCATTCTTCGACCAATCAGAATCAAGATTTCATCGGCCCCCGGTACGAGACTGATTATTACAAGTAAGAGCTTTGAGCTCCACGTCTGGCTCATAAAGAGGCCCCGACCTCATTAAGAGCGTAATCTTGGGGCCCTCGGCCCATCAATAAAAGACGTCACACACTTAACCTTCCCTCCACTGCTCCGGCGCAGAGCGTGACACTAGAAAATATGCTTCCGCTATCTTATGCAAATCCATACTGAGCCTGGCGCTGACCTCTCGCTCCTCCACTTTTTAAAGATCGCCTTCCCAGTTGCCATGGCCACCTCATCAGAGAATAAAATTTGGACGAGTTCCAGAATTATTTAAGCAAACGTACAGCGTGCCGGCGTCAGCAGCTCACAAATCAGAGGCCCGGATGAGTCTGGAGGGGCAGTAGCTGGCTGCGAAAGAGCAGGCCGTTTGTTAGATGGGCATGATTTGAAATGTAAATCTTAAGAGCTGAGAGGAGCCAGATGTTCCACCCCCTCCATCAGGTGGATAATAGGTCTAATTACTCAGCAGCACCTATGACTCCACGTGGGAAACCCTGGCAACCGCTTTCACCGTCATTCATCTTCCCCCACGGGCGGTATTATCCTTGTTACATGAATAAAACTAGTCGTTCTCAGAACAGAGCAATAGGTGAAGACAAGTCACACAAATGGCCCAGACTCTTCAGCGATTTACATTTGATGGGCCTTGCGGTTAAGGTACTGGACTCTGAACCTGATGGCCCAGGGTTCAAATCCCACCTCTGCCAAAGCTGCCACAGTTGGGCCCTTTAGCAAGGCTCTTAACCCACCATTGCTTGAGTTGTAAGACTGTATGTTGTAAGTCGCTCTGCATAAGAGCATCTGCTTAATGCCGTAAATGTAAATGTAAATGATTGGTTAAAGGTTCCTCCCTAATGGGGACAGAACATTGTCCATTACCTGAAGAATTTTTGTTCTACTAACATCAGAAGAGAGTCCGATCAAAACTGAGGGCAAAAGTCTAAGATCGCTAGTAAAGACACAGAGAAGGCACCATACTGCGGCAGGCCAAAAACCCAGAACACACCTACTTGAAGACCAAAAAGGTGCAGACTGCCGTGGACATTCCTTCACACCCACCTGTCCTGACCGTATATGGATGCACCTGAAGACAACATAACCCATGATCTGATTATGCACAAACTTTGAGCTCATGGCAGCTTGAGGCCCCACTAAAGTGACAACAAAAGGGAGAACATACCAAAGCAATTGTTTAGAGGTCCAGTTCACTCAGATTGCCATGTTGATTACAAAATTTATAAAGAATGATGTGGGAAATTCAAAAAGCGTTTGCAACTCGTTCTGGTCCCCCACTGTACACCCAGGATAGGTCGCCAGTGCACCCATAAACGCACCGCCAGACATTCAATATGCAAGGCCCTCCTTAAATACCACTTTCACCATTGCGCTAAGCGATTTTTGTAGTACTGGCATACTGGAGGAGAGTCCAAATTGGTGTCAGAAATGGCCGCCGAAGGTCTGAGAGCACTAGAGAAGATGGTTCTTTGGATCTTTTGGAATTGCAGCGGAATGATGGGCTAACTGTCATGGACTGTCTTCCACAGCCACTTTTGCAAACCTTATGTGGGGGCACCTGAAGACAGGATAAGATGGATGATTGGATTTCGATTGGACGAGATGTCCACTGAACCACCGGAGCTGGGATGTGCCACATTCATATCAGTAAAAGTTGGACAACGGAAAAAGTCCAGTGCCCCAAGTAGACTAAGGCGTGCAAGGCACTGGCTCCAGACTGGTCAAGTCCTTTCTCTTCATAATCCAGCGATGACTTGTCTTGTTGTATCTCCCACACCCGTGAGGTCTGGCCTGAGTACGACCTCAGGCAGGCTTGCAATTAAGTCGATCGGGAGAGGCGAATTTTAATGTGCTCAGCATGCGTGCGTGCAAACAGCGCATCGGCGCTCTCGCATGTATGTAAATGTGATTAACAGCAGAATTATCATAATTGCCATCCGCGGGTGATCACAGCGGTGCGACAAAGAAAAGCCAGATTGCGCCGCGTTTCCAACCACGACCATGAAATATTCAGCGTTTCCCCGTCGTTCCATCTTCAGGCTTTGTTGTGGTGCCGAAGCCAGACGTCTGTCTAGACTGAGCCACGGTTCAAGTCAGCACTTCGTTCGAACTTGCACGGGCCGAACCGGGATTGTTCGCCGAAGCGCGCCGTCCTAATAAACGAGCTCGCAATTAGACATGAGGTCATTTGTCAGCGCATAAACAGAATTAATTGGATAACGTTTACAAGGTTGCCAGCCGCTGCACTTCTCCGCCCGCTTAAATAGAAGCGTTTTGGTTTATCGCTGCTCTCTGTATACGTCGTAATAAAGTGCAGCTCCGACAGGGAACGTAAATGATGCTGAGACAATGCCTTTCCGGCTAAATTAAAACCGTTTAAGGAGTGCATCGCATCGATTGCCGCTCATTAAGATTCCTTAAGTTCGCGATTAGGTCCCGCAACCGCGTCGTCGCGCCGAGGACGCGGGACTTGGAGCACGCTTTATGTATCCGCATTCCTCTATGAATAGACATTAGGCTGCACTAATGCGCGCCGCACTCTTGCAGAACAAGGCCATTGCTATAAATTGAGCCTCGCTTTAATGAAATCAGCAGCGTGGCGGCGCTAAGAGAGTTTTCACAGATTCAGCGCAGGATTGATTCTGCAGATTACAGGCTTAGGCTGTCACAGGGTTTGTGTGGGGGGGGGGAAGCAATGGCGGACACATCGTAACAGGATAGAGATTGCTTAGCGCCTTAGGCCGGGTTATGAGAACAGTTATTTGAATTGCTTGCTATTTATTTATGCTTGTTCATCTTCTGTAAGTGCTTTACTCTGGTTTGGCTCGCAGCGGGGTCCAGACTGCATCCCTGGGTAAAATATTCCCTGGACAAGGAGTCAGTCCGTTGCAGGGCATTGCTATGTCACACCCAGAGGCAACCAGGGGGATTTGCACTTGCACAGGATGTTGACTTGGGAATAACTGAACTTTGGAGCTCCTGGTGAGGCAAACCAGGGGACACCATATGGGATGAACAGTAGAACAGTTCATGGAAGTGATTCATGAAACACAACAGAACAGACTGTATCCTAAACTCAGATGTTCTCAGTGGAGCATGGGTTCCTGGGAAACCAAGAGTGAGAGCCCTAACAGGGAACAAAACCAGTGACGAGACACCCAAAAAGCAACTCAAAATCCACACCAAATGCCACCAAACCACAGCCGACAACTTGCCTGAGGCGTGTTACGAACCATGGTGCATATAGAGGCTCAGCATTGCAAACCAGTGCTCGACTGACTGGACTGTGGCAACTAGTTTTCTGGACTACTGCCGAGGACAGAGCTTAAAGCCCCAGCTGTAAGCGCTAGCACAGGCAGCTAGTGAAATCTGGACACTTCTGCTGAGGCAGAACTCGAGCATAACCGAGACAGACTGTACCCTGAACACCTGCTTGACCATTGGAGCATTAGTTAATGTACCCCATCAGCGAGAGCAACTGAAAGCAACTGATCAGAGCCAATCCTACTGACAGACAACACCTTGCCAGAGACGGGCTACAAATCAGCTCAGTATGTGTAGCGGCTCAGCAAACCAGTGCTTGATCGACTGGACTGTGGTAGCACAGGTTCCAACCCCAGCATTGCCAAAGTCCACTGACTGGCTCTTGAGCAAGGTTTTTAACCCTCAATCTCTTGGCTTGTCCATTATAAGACTGGAAGTGGCTCTGGACAGCAGCGTTTGCTAATGCGCTAAATATAAACATAGAAACCATGAGCCTTTCCCTTGTACCATTCAGTCTTTCTCCACTGCGAAGCTTTACTGGTGCGCTCATGCCACGTAGGAGTATCGGCAAACAAACGGCGGTCCTGAGAGACGCCGCTGTTCGTAGCCATCCTTTGATAGGACTGATGTTCCCTGAGGGTGAACGCTGACACAGATAGGATAATTTATGCAGGGAAGTCAGAGCACACACCTTCTCTCCATATGTGACAGGAATCGGGAGCAAAAACTTTATCTCCCAGGGTGGTGCCGAAGAGGCGCTCTCAAGCTCGCAGTGTGCGGGGCCACTTGTAGCACTTCCGATAGCCGTGCTGCATGGGGCGCCTGTTCAACTTGGCATGGGGTCGCTGGAGACGCGCCACAACACACACAGCTTTTGACGTCTGCGAGCGGCGTAGGAGTCTCCCTTTACACAAAGTAGGCCTTCTGGTATGCGGCTCGAGGATTTCTTTTCCTCCACCGGCCATTGCGAACAGCTGAAATGCATGTAAACGGATTAGCAGCGCCGTAGCCTGCATCCTTTGACTGCTTGTATATCAGGCAGCGTGACAATTAGCTAATCTCTTTTTCTACGCTACAGACAGATAAAGTTCATGCTACGTGGTGGTGGTGGTTTATTTTTAATCCCGACACCACAACTATTATGGACATAGGCAGAAACCCGGTCCCTCTCAGGCATCTCTGGGAATTTCACCCTGCCGGCATTACCTCTGGCTGCTCAGGCGGCGTCTAGGCCCGGCTTGATTTAAAGCTACTTGTGAATGTCTATAAGATGGGTAAATAGTTTCCCCAAAATCCAAGTCAAGTTATGGAAGAAAACCTGTGGTATGGGGCAGAGTGGTATTGTGGTGCAGTGCTAAAGAAAGTGCTGGGCCAGGGGATCCCATCATCAGCCTGACCTCCCTCAGGTCTCATTATAGGAGAATAACTAGATGTAAATGTCAATTAAGGTAATTTATAGTAACAATAGTGGGGTTTTGGTGGAGCATTGGTCTAATAGTCCACCACTTTGTCCCAATGCTGTTGGCCACACAAGGGTCTGTGTCCCAGTGCTTTTGGCCACACAGGGATTTGGGTCTCAATGCTTTTGGCCACATGTGAGTAAGTTTCCCAGTACTTTTGGCCACACGAGGGTTTGTGTCCCAATGCTTTTGACGACATAAGTGTTTATGTCCCAGTGTTTTTGACCACATGTGGATTTGTGTTCCAGTAGTTTTGGCCACACGATGGTTTGTGTCCCAATGCTTATGGCCACACGAGGATTTGTGTCCCAATTGCTTATGGCCACATGAGGGTTTGTGTCCCAAATGCTTATGGCCACATGAGGATTTATGTCCCAATACTTTTGGCCACATGAGGGTTTATGTCCCAAATGCTTAAGGCCACATAAGGGTTTGTGTCCCAAATGCTTATGGCAACATGAGGATTTATGTCCCAATGCTTTTGGCCACATGAGGGTTTATGTCCCAAATGCATATGGGCACACAAGGGGTTTATGTCCCAAATGCTTATGGCCACACGAGGGTTTGTGTCCCAAATGCTTATGGCCTCACGAGGGTTTGTATCCCAAATGCTTATGGCCTCACGAGGGTTTGTATCCCAAATGCTTATGGCCACACTATGGTTTGTGTCCCAATAATTTGGGCCACACGAGAGTTTGTGTCCCATATGCTTATGGCCACATGAGTGTTTATGTCCCAGTGCTGTTGAACATGTGGGTTTGTGTCCCAGTAGTTTCGGCCACATGAGGGTTTGTGTCCCAATACTTTTATCCACATGAGCGCTCGTGTCCCAATGCTTTTGGCCACATGCAAGTTTGTGTCCCATTATTTCCTTTTGGCCTTATATGGGTTTGTCAAATTGGACACTTTTTCCAAATAACAACAGTGACATCTTGGCAAATGTGTGACCACAGTCCAGTCCTTAACTGCTAATCCATCAGAGCGCTTTAAAGACGCCAGTTGAAATATCACATCTTTGGACTGTAGAACGAACCCAGACACCTAGAGGAATCCATGGGAGAGCATCCAAACTTCAAACAGGCAGCGGCCGTTCCAGGAATCGAAACCTGGAGCTGTGAGGCGACCGTGCCGCCCTCAGCCTGGACAGCCTACAAGCTTAATTTGTACGTTGTGCCTGGCTGCAACCGGACGAAATCAGACCATGTTTTCTGAGTGACTATCGCTGAACTTTCCGCCATTCCAAAGGGGTCGACAAACTTTTTTTTTCTTTGCGCACACATCCTAAGTAGGCGTAGTGCAAAACCGGCTGATATCATTCCAGGCTTCATTCCCTGATCTGTGCAATCTGCTAAGCTGTTAATACCTTTCTAACAGGCACAGACTCTTTCACACCACACATATATATTTTTTCAGTCAATAAATATTCTTTATTTTTTTAATTCCACAGTCTGTTCTGCTTCACAGCATGACCGTAGCTCATTCCCCTCGTCTAGGCCTCCTTCTGCTATACATAGCCGCCTCCAGACGACGGATTTATAAGGAGATTTGAGGCAATTTATTAAATAAAAAAAATGTAAAAAACATGAAAAGCCTTATATCAATTCAGCCATAATGAGTAATCTGTGCAATCTGTTGTTGTTGACACAAAGTATTTAAGCGGGGAAACCTCTGAACTGTGTTAATTCCCCAAAAGGGCTTCTGCTGAAAAAGAAAATACATATTAGCAGTACTTTTAGTGTTTGATTTCATGCTGGCTTGGCTTTATTTGTCTCTTGATCTAAAGTACAAAGTTTTCCTTACACATCTGTTAGCAGTGGTCGTCGCGTAATGACGAACGAATCAAGAGTTCCGCTGCTTAACGTAAATCGGTGTGAGCTCATTTCCTGTGTTACGCTTGCCGTCGTTAGCGCTGTTATCGTGATAAGCGAAACTGCGAGCTTATCCTGTTATTCTAACCTTGTTGTGGTGCTTCTCTCGAAGCAGGTTGCTCATTAGTAGTTCTTAAAATAACCCGCATGAACTGTTTTAATAAGGTCTTAAGCTTAAAAAAAATTAGGTGCAACAGTATACACAGTGGGTACCTCGTGGTGCAGCGGTCTAACAAGCTAGTTCATGACTGTCCTGACCTGGGTTTGAGTCCTGTTTGTGCCTACAAGTTGTTTGTGGATTGACGATTGGCTTCGTTTCATACAGGCTGGTAGGGGGACCATCCAGCAGTGACCCCTGTCTGCGTTGCCATGGACACCTTTGCACCTGTGCTCCAGGTCAACCAGAGATGAAAGTGTAGCACAGGTGTAACACTGCAGTGGTTGCTTAGTAGTTTAAATGCTTTGCACATAGGGTTTTATTTGGAACAGTAATATTCAATAAGGCTAAATATGAAAAATGTAGCACCGCTGCCTCACAGCAAGAAGGTCCCGGGTTCAGTCCCAGGGTGGAGCGGCCTGGGTCCTTTCTGTGTGGAGTCTGCATGTCCTCCCTGTGGTACCCCTCCCCGGGTACTTCGGTTTTCTTCCACAGTTCAAAGAAATGCATATTAGGTGAATTCATGTTCCTTAGTGTGTGACTGTGTGTGTGTGTGTGTGTGTGTGTGTGTATGCGCTAAGATGGATTGGTGCCCCGTCTAGGGTTATTCCTGCCCTTTGCGCCCAGAGTTGCTGGGTGAGCACCGGCTGGCCCGTGAACTTGTGTGGATTACACTGAAGATAATGAATGAATTAATTAATAAAAAATGTTAGTAAAGTACCGTACTGTACAATGCAGCAATTCTTCTTTGTATCTCGAAAAACTTAAAGACGAAAGACGAAAACGGAGATTCTCTTTTCTGTCATGCAGACGTGAATTGGACATATATAAAACTATTATCAGTCTTTGCTTGCCATGTTCAGGCGCACATCTAGAAACATTGGACAATTCCAGTGCAGATTTATAAAAAATAAATAAATTAATTAAAAAAACCTAAAATATCTTTTAAAAATGAAAGCAAAGTTAAATAAAACAAAGGTTACACACTGAAACCAAACTAAGTACTAAATGAACAATGAAATTCCCTTTGAAATTGTCACCATTTCATATAGCAAGAAATGGATCCAAGGCTCTTCTAGGGATTCTAGGGTCTCTTTTTTTACCCCAAACTCAAGGGCCAATGAGCGAGAAGCACTTAAGCGTGGGCCAATTACAAAGCTCACAGTGATGTTCAAAAGGGACTGTCTGCACCCTGTCAGCACGTTCTTTACCTGGCCCAAGAAATTATTAAGCCATAATCATTTCCAGGAATGTTTTGAATTGAATGCAAAGAAAATTAATTTGCCCCGGAGCTGGTATTGATCTTAGAACCGGGGCAGGAAAATCCTAAAATGAACGACTCAACACTGAGACGTTGCTTAACGAACGCTAACAAAGCGCCTACTGGTTTGTGTCACTCGCATATTCAGAGTCATTAGCAGGGTCAAAGGTCCAAACTGAGGAGGAAGGGGGGAGGGGGGGTTCCTTGTCAAGAAAGGTTGCTATGGTGTCGCCGTAGCAGAGGCGTGAGCAGTCACTAAGCGGTTCTTTGTGCCTCGCTGTTTGTTTTCGTTCTGGTTCGTAAGCTGTGGCTTGGCACCAGTGAATCAGGGTTTGCCAAAAACTCTTTGGCACCCATCGGTGGGCATTAATCTTTGTTCAACACTTGAGCCTAGTTTCACTCAGGGAGGATTTTCTTAAAGGACAATGGGCTACAATGCACTTCCGAAGAGTGGCAACCCAATGGTCGGGGAACAAGTCTGTAAAATGGGGGACATTTGGGCAATTGTGGGTTAAAAATCTTGCTCAAGGAGGTAATAGTGGTGGCTTGGCAGCGCTTATGGTTGAACCCTAAACCTTTTGGATCATAGTCTAGGACCATAACGCTGCGCCACTGGAGCTCAAGCCACGTACTGGGAGTACTGTTACAGTTGGAGTTCTTCCAGGGTATTGAGAGCTTTTGCTGTGAGGGTCCAACTTCAAGAGCGTCGGCCTGGCAAGAAGTCCGGCCGCCAGGACACGTTCCAGTTCGAGGGGTCTGTAGTCATGCTTCACCTCACCTCACTTTGCCCTGAGTACCTCAAGCGACCATGGCTGGTTACCAAAAATCACTTGGGGGCCCGAGTCTTTGTTTGTCATTCATCGAAAAAAATATTATATAAAATTACTTTAAAAGATGAGAGGGCACTTATTACCCAGCATGAATCAATATTCTTCTCATGAGGACACGTGCATACAGGTCTACTCTGTTGGTATGTTATAAGAAAAATGCCCAGCTTATGTTTTATTCTTAGCGAAAAAAAAAAGAGTCGAAATTATAAATCTAAAGAAGTAACCAGAAAAGGAAGAAACCTAAAATGTAGTTTATTTAGGCCAAAAAATCCCTTTATTCTTTTGGTCTGTGTTTGTGTGGCCTGTGAATGGGTTTAGCTTTTCTCAGATACTCGATTGGGGGGCTCCAAGTATAAAAGGTATGAGGTCTTAGATAACTACTGGCTCACTTTTGCCATTTCAAGTGCACAGCCGAAATGGCAAACCAGTTCTCTATGGACTTTGGGGACAGAAAGGGCAGAAAGTAATACTGAAATGACTTTATATATTAAGAGTTTCCAGAATGCTCACTGTCTGCTAAGAATCCAAACATTTGACGAACAAGTGTTTAGGCTCAATAATCAGAAATGTTTGTTTATAGAGTGTCCACAAACTTTTGTCTATATGGTGTACTACGTTCCATTACTTCAGCGTGTTGCTTGATTACAACAGTTAAAAACACTACAATAGAGTATTTACTCAGCGAATGAATACTCACCAAAAACGAGAAGTAACACTAGAGCATCGCCTGTCTGAGTCTCTACTTGTCGACATGACAAGTTTTTATCTGCGGTTTTGTATTCGCTGTTTGTAAAAGCTTCATTATAGACTGAATTCATTCAAGCCCTACGATGTTACCCAAACGTTCTGCAAGTTCTATAGCTAAAATAGTGTAAATACTTAAATAAATATAGCATCCCTACTTCGTGGATTTTCATTTATCGCCGGTGGTCCTGGACTCAGAAACACCTCCACACTACCAAAGTCGCTCCCCTCTTCCACCGCAGAACCAATTTCCACCATGTCTGTTGCTCTGCCTACAAGTCACTTACTGGACGTACGGCAGGCTCCATTCCATCCATTCCATCATTATAAACACTTCAGAATATAACAATATAAATGTTTAATATCGTTTAAAAAATTAGTCCGGTAGTATTGAGAACGATACGATATGACACACCCCTAGTTGTAGGTAATGTAGTATTATATAATATGTAATATCTTTAGCATTTAGACAGAACTGTACAGTTTGTGCTCGAGTGTTTACCATGGCCTACGATCTGCTTCTTTCTAAACAACACCCCGATGTATACAGTCCTGAAACCGGCGACAGCGTGTTTGTAAAATCACAGCGCCGGTGCGGAGCTTTTTAAAAAAAACCTACCCACGATGCCGTACTTTGTTCCTGTCACGCAGCCTGACAGCAACCTGTTCGGCTTCTCAGCTATGTCCGTACCTCGCCAAGAAATGCAAAAAGCAAAGCATGATAAGATTTTCGGGGGAAGAAACATTTCCGCCTGGTCCTGAATGCTAAAGTCTCTCTGCTCGCAGGCCTTTCATGAGCAGCCGCAGTCATTGAGGCAGAAATCAATAATTGAAGCAAGGAGTGTATTTCAGTCTATAATTATCCGTCATGAGAAAAACATCGGAAAAACGAGAACAAACTTGCATCTGGTTTCATTTAGGATCCTGTAGCAATCACGGTACGAGGTAGTTTTACAAACTCGGAGATAAATAACAACAAATTTGCCTCTGTATAGAAATTGGCGGGAGCCACTCCGACTTCTTTTTGCGCGAATTAAGTGCACGAGTGTGTGTGTGTGTGTGTATAGATGTTTTATGAGGCTTTGTGTGGATTCAGATAATCAACCTAGGGCGTGTGTTCGGAGGTCTAAGGATACGCTGTGCTCGCGATTCGAATTTTCTTTCGATTTCTTTAGCTCTAAAATGAAAACAAAGCAAACCGGCGAACATTTGATTGAACAAAAGCCATTTAATAATTGCGGTTCAAATTGTAAACCAAATCCTCTAATTCATTCTATTTTTTCGTATTTCTGAATTGGGGTGGCCGATATGGCCCTAAAATAATATTACTATATTTTAGGGGACATTTGACGATACATTTCAACAACCTACAATTGCGACAAAATAGTTTTGAATACTTTACCCCGTGGCGTTTTTGACTTTTCTTGTACTCTGCGTGCTTCTGTTTGCGTTTCCCTCTTTTTCCATAGCTTACATGTTACTGTGCTTTGTTGTACCTCTGAGATTTTGTACCGAAGTGACCTACCGAAGTCGCTCCCCTTTTTGGGACAAACCCCTCCACTGCAGAATCTCCTCCTCTAAGTCACGTTACATACAAAGTTACATAAACATGTCTGAATATCAGGATATGGATATGGTGTTATAATATTATCTGGGTATTATTGCAAACGATACGATATGGCACACCCCTAAATCTGAATTACCACTGTCACCATCATGAGTCACCACTGAAATGCCCCCCCCGTCTGTGGTGTGGCTTCTTTACAAGAAGAAGGTCCCGGGTTCGATCCCAGGGTGGAGCATGGGTTTACTCTGGGTACTCTGGTTTCCTCCCACAGTCCAAAGACATGCATGTTAGGTTAATTGGTGTCTTTAAAGTGTCTCTTAGTGTGTGACTGTGTGTGTGTGTGTGTGTGTGCCCGGTGGGCACCGGCTGGCCCGCAAACCCCGTGTGGTATGAGCGGAAGATAATAAATGGGTGAATAGTGCGGGAGTCATATAGTGTTATTTCGGTTGCAGCCATGTTCTTAGTGGCCATGGTCTTCACCGTTCTAATCCTTTGGCAGTATGCATTATGAAGTACAAACAGACAAACATCTCAGAAAACACAAATAATAAGACAACAAGACTTAGACGATATTAATTGGGCAACGCTAAAGCCGTACTAAGAGTGCAAAGCCAGACACAAACCAGTAGGTGCTGCTGAAGAAGATTCCATTAAAAGAAAAGTTGAACAAAGAGCATCTGTAGGCTGTCCTTTATCATTCTTGGACAGAAAGTACTGCAGGCGGTACATCTGTGGTTGGTATATTGACTGGTTTAAGCCTGTCATGGACAGTCGACTCATAAAGCTTGTCTTTGTATCCTGCACAGAGCTTAGTTTGCAGATGGTCAAATAAATTCTTTTGTCGATCTGTCTTTAACGGAAAACGATTTCTGACGGTTCACACATTGTCGTTTTTCCAGAGCATTTTCCCATAGACTGGTGGTGTCTGTATTTTGTCTCCCTGCTCATTTTGTTCACTCTTTTTACCTTCTGTTATGTCTTAGCCATACTTATTATTTTTTATGAGCGACATTAGTCAATAATGCCAGCGTAAAACAGCAGTTAAGATATTATCGCAGATGATACATATGACACCCCCTAATGTGTGGTATGACTGGGCA
>JAVSBV010000127.1:6928226-6945156 GCA_033117975.1 Parotocinclus spilosoma | reverse complement strand
ATATATATATATATATATATATATATATATATATATATATATATATTACTGCTATATCAATATATTAATAAACAGTAATAAAAGTAAAAAGAAAGGAAATATTAATAAGGAATATAACAAAATGCAATAATACAACAACAATATTATTATTATAAGGTGTTATGCTATGTTATTAGTGTTGTTATATTTTATAATAACAATAATGTAACAATAACAGTGTCACTATTTGATTACTATTGATATACTATTACTAATTACTAATAGTAATATGATTACTATTTTTATTATTATTATTATATTATTGTTGTTATAATACTCTCTCTCTGTCTCTCTCTCTCTACAACATAGAGTTAGCTATTATTATGGGATGCCACAGTCGCTTAGTTCAGAGTTACCTTATAGCTCAATCAATCCTGACCTTGGAATGTGTGGAGTTCTCCCAATGTCAGCATGGGCGTACTCCAGCGTTTCCTCCCACATTCCCAAAAAATGGCTTAGGTTAATTGGTTTCTCTAAATTGGCTGAATGTGAACGTGACTGTCTTGTATTAATGTTACCCTGCTCCCGTTTTGAATAGCCACTGTTACTGTTATTATTATTATTATTATTATTATTATTATTATTATTATTATTATTAATAATGCATTTATGTATTTATTATTTAAATATATTATTAATTAGGCTACGCATAGAGTAAGTTTAATGAGAGTGAGAATAATCTATAATCTCTGATGGGGCCCATATTTTATTTAGTATTTTTACTTTCTTTTACAATAATAGTTTGAATTGTTGTTGTTTTCTTTTTTTTCTGACATGATTAAAAAAAATTGTCGAGCGTGGGCAGGGTGGCAATTGTCTGTGTTTGCTTTGTTTTTTTTTTCTCGCAAAATATTTACATATTTAAATTCTTTGTAAACTATGTGGACATTTTTTCAAAAATTTAATTGACATTTTTGTCACTCGTTATTGTTGATTCTTAAGCAAGGTCGTTACTACATCGTTATTCCGTACGAACGTTCCCTCAGTATAATTGAAAATATGCTATGTCCTTAACAGTACGGTAAACATGGGTTGTGTAGGTTTAAAGTACTGCTTTGTTTTCTACTGATTTTGTGTAGCTGAGTGTCGTTCTTTGTGTTATTCCAGGCCAGCACACTCTGACCAACAGCCGTGACGCCAGTGCCATGGACACGCTGCCCCTCAACGGTAACTTCAACAGCAGCTACTCCCTGGACGACGCCGCCTTTGAGAAAATGATCATCTCCGAGCTGGTGCACAACAACTTGCGGCCACGCGGCCACCCGCGGCGCCAGGACGAGGGCGAACGGCCACCCGACTCAGACCGCTGCCAGTCAGGTCGCCACGCTGGAATGGGGTGCAGGAGCGAGGACGATGGGAACCACCCGGCTTTGGAACTCCTCCTTCAGCCTCACCACCGCGAGGTCCTGGAGGCTCCGCTGCTTCCTCAGCGGACTCATTCGCTCTTGTACAGCGCCAAGCAGGCGTCGCGCCGACCTGCCAGACGCTGCCGGGACGAGGAGGAGGACGAGGAGGAGGAAGCGGCGGGCCAGAGCGAGGCCACGCCCTCGGTCGATAACAGGGACTCGGTGTACACGAGCATGCCTGAACTCAGAGACTCGTCTCCGTCGCTGTACCTCCCGGACGGGGAAGACGAGCGTCCGGTTTCCTCCTCCGGGCACAGCGAGGCTGACGAGCCCTGCCGCAAGAGCATGCCCGAGCTCAGCGACAGGACCCAGTCGGGGGCCAGCTACCACATAAGCCACCATGGCACCAGCGACGGCCGTGGGTTCGACTCCAGCGAGGAGAAGCCGCCTGAAAGTGACACTCCCAAGGATGGGCAAATGCAGCTCATCACCAGCCTCTGAGCCCATCTGCAATTACTTTACGACTCCACAAACTTACAGACGCTCACCCGATTTGATCCGTTCCTTAGCATTTCTGAAACCTTCTCCAACCATCGGTGCGGCTACCCCACCCGGGCCGGGCAGGGGAAAAGCACCAGGCTGCTCGGCGAACGATAAAAAGACAATCGTTTGCGAGAAGGCTGGCATCGTCGCCTGCGCACTGGCCACCGTTTTCTTTCATAAACCTACCGTACTGTACCGCGTCATGGACACGCCAGCGCCGGCGTCTACTCAGAAGCGTCCTGAGGCGTTCCCGCAGAGACGAGGGGTGCAGGGCTCGGCCCTCGACTCCTAACACGGACTCCGAGGAATAAGAGAGAAAAGAAGAACCACTACTCCTGACTCAGGCCTTATATTTTCTCTATTGCACATGGAACTGTTAAAGAATGACTAAAGAAAATCTATTTTGCTCTACCACAAGTGGAAAAAAAGAGAAAATAACAGACAATAATAAGAACTACGATAGGCAACCGTAAAAGACGTTTTACGCCAAAAGGGGTGCACTTTTTAAATTTGATTTCTTTTTTTTTCTACTTTGGCGTGCGAACTCGACAGAAGCTCATTGTGAAAGTGTGTTTGCTCTCATCGATTGTCAGCCAGCAAACCCCCCAGTTGAACCGAAAAAAGCTACATCTTGCACAAATTGGGAGTTGATATGTATTTATTTTGGTGTGAAATAAATGCCCGGGCGAGGATCTTGCCAGTTTTTCCTTTCCTTTTTTTTTAATGAGTGTGTGTGAACATGATGTCTTAAAAAACAGAGCTGAGCATTTGACACGAAATAATTTATTAGATGAAGTATCCGATGAGACGACGATGAAACTGTTAATAGTCCGTCTTTTTTTTTTTTTTTGGTAGGAACTCATTGTCAGACGCCGATGTACATTCAAACTCTTGATATCAAAAATAAATGTGATGATTTTTTTTCAGTTTGCGCTTGCCGCTTGATGTCTTGTCGTTGCGCCGCCTCGTCGTGTCGCCCCGACTTCGCCTCATGAGTTCTTCACAGTTTAATTACGAAGTAACCTAATTAAGTCCGTTAGCTGCTTATTAATATGGTAATGGCTCCAAAACAACATCGGGTGCCCAAATAAATGAGCCGAGTGTCGCTTTCGTTCTTTGCGCGACGCTTTCCGTGTGTCTGGAATGCAAACAGCAGATGGCATCGGTGGGCTGGATGCTTGCCGTATCAGTTTTGTGCTAGGAGAAATAATGATGGAGCCATAACCCTTCGAAAATAAATAATAAATAAGCTGCTGATTTGGCCTGCTTTCAGCCAGCACTGCTCTGCTGCTGTAATTTATGAGATGTTTTTTTTTTTTTTTTTTTTTTTTGCACTGCGGTGTAAAAATGAAAGGCTGGAACCATTAGTGGAGTAAAATCCACAACTTCATGCTGCACAAATGACTGATGCCCGCTGCGCTGGTGTTATATATCAACACATTTCAGAACCTTACAGTCTACGTTTCCTTGTCGCCGCACGACTGCGCTATTTCCGGCACAATCATGCTACTCCCCTCAACCCCGCCTTCCACCCACCGTATTAACCATCCCTAGCATCTTATAACAATACAAGCCCAAAAGTCCCGGTTCTGTGGGTTGCACCCTCAGATTTCTGGTTCATATCCCAATGGAATCCAAAGCCATTAGCAGACTGCCATGCTTAACACTAGCTTTACTGGGATTCCTCGATTCTGAGGCCTGAGGACTCAGGGAGTAAATTATTTCAAAAGATAAGGGGGCCATTCGCTGACTGTTCCTATGTTAATGCATGCTGTGTCAGTGAAGTGACCGTTTGGGACTTTTTATACGCTCGTTTTGTTTTTGGTTTGGGACTCGGGAGTCGAACAGTTAACATTCTGGTCAAGTCTTTCACCATAACATTCATTTTACGTTCTGTGAAACGTTCGTAGTCATGTAGTAGATTAGACATTTTACACAGTGTTTTATTTAATACAATACTAGAAATGACATTAGGAAACATTTAGTGGAGTGCTGCCCTGGACAATACAGTAATTCTTATCTTTGTATCTTTTCTAAAATTTGAAACACTTGCCGAAATTTACAGTAGATTCTGTGTTTCCTTCTGCCTTTTGAGAGTGCGATTGTCTTTTCTACCACCTGTACCACCTCTACCACCTGTAGTTCGTACAGGTTTTCTGTCATTCAGGCGTGCTTTAGAGTTCTATAAGACAGATTTGTATTTCCTATTACTGTATAATTGCTTACATGTATTGTGGTGAGAATGAGGAACTGTTGGTGAAGTACTATTATCTTTGCTTATGCTTCAGAAGAGAAGGGGGGCTATACATGCTCATATATCTCAAATGGGCTGACAGAGCGACAGTTTCGCATTTCTTCCATTTTAGATCTGTATTAATACTGCAGTTCCCATTTCCTGTCAAGTTCATTTTTTTATCAGTTTGGCAGAAGGGAAAAGTACGTACAGTATCATTTTAACATATTCAATCCTTAATACCACACACACACACACAATTTCTTTATTAAGTTACGAACGATATTCACATTAAAAGTTAACCTAATCCTTTCTGTCCTCCCCGTGTCTGTGTGGGTTTACTCCGGGTGCACCGGTTATCTCCCACAGTCCAAGACATGTGTTTTAGGTTAATTGATTACTTTAAATTGGCATTGACTTGTGTGTGTGTGTGTGTGTGTGTGTGTATATATATATATATCTTAAAACTTGTGTATGGATATTACCTTGTGTGTGTCACTAAGATGGCCACTGATGCCGATAGTGACGTTAAAGAAGTCAAATAATCAAACAAACAAGGTTCCTGCAGAACAGGGATGATCAGGCTAATAATACCTGGGGGTTTGAGAGAGGATTTATATATTTAGAAGAGGTGGTACAGTGCAGTGAATGTCTTGTTGGATGTTTGGAAAATAAGCAGCGAAGCAGATGTTAATGATTGACAAAATGATTGGATTTTGGTGTGGCAAAGGCCATAGTGTGAAAGAATTTGCAAGTGTATAGTCATATATTAGAAAAATCCCAGCCTTTAGGAAATTCACGTGAGAATTCGCAGAGGCATTACACAACATAAGGTGTGTTTAGCCACAGGTGAATATTTTTGTCTAGTGACTATATTATATAAGAACATAAGTAAAGTTTATCCCCCTCATTGTGTTCAGGTTTGTAGGGAATTCACTGAAAATAGACAAACGGGCTCCCTGGATTGGACACCAGTCCATCACAGAACCTCATAACTGCACAACCCAAAAATAACATTGCATTGTTCGTCTGAAAGTGCAGTGTTCAGTGACCTCTGAGCCACAATTACAACAAAAATTCAGCACTTGTAAAATGAGATTTATACAGTTAATTATTGTTACAGTGAGTGGTGGCCAAATGTAAATGTTTGAGATATTGCCTCTTTTGCAGTATTTTGATTATTTGATCATTTTTAGACATGGTTAATGGTGCATCAGCTTTTTTTTTTTTGCTCCTTTTTACCCAGCAACGGATTTTGCAGAGATTCACTCCCAGTTTTGAGAGCTTAGATCTGTAATGGGGATCAGAGATCAGAAAGATAAAATACACACGCACACACAGAGAGGAAAAGCGTGAGTAGAGAAAAGGCAACAGCATAGAAAAATTCACTGATTATGCGTATGATGAAAGAACTTAGAGTAACTTGTCTCAGAACTCATTTTGCTTCAACAACAGTGAAGACACACAAACACCAGGATCTGAATTAACTGATATTTTACTGCAATAAAATAAAAACTGTGATTGTAAGAGTCTCCTGTTTGATCAGTTACCAAAAACTGAAAAGGTACAAATGCTTTGTTCTTCTGCCTACTGTCTTAACTTCAAAAATCAATACAGTTTTATTATTCATTAGCTTTGATTTAATTCCAGTTCTGATTTTGGTATTTACATATTGGATATGAAGTATTTAAAAGTGTTTATAGTTGGACTACACTCAGGTGTACAGGTGAGGTTTAACCACCATGTTACCGAAATGGACTTTGGCCAGACATTAACATAATCACACAGTCTTTTTGGTTACTATAATATTAACAATAAATATAGTTAACACAGATTTATGCTCTTACAACTCAAGAAGGACCAAGATTTAAAGAAGAGACCAAAATTTAATTATAGGTTAGACATACTGTATATTAAAAATGATTTAATAGTAATGTCAATAAGCCAATTAAAATTTTGCAAGAGATAACATGTGTAAAGAAAATATGATAAATATAATAATTGGGAAAAATTGGGGGGTTTTTTTCAAAAAATTTGAAATTTAAAACTATTTGAAAAATAGAAAATATAATATTATAAAGAGTATAATAATAATCCAGAGCATAAAAAACTGTAGTGTATATTATTGAAATATTGAATAGAATAATGTAGAGAACATGAGTATTACCATTATTTTAGTCCAGTAGGCAGGTAGAAATGCTGCAGGTTCTCATGTCCTCATGTCCTGGAACCGGAACATCTTAGTATAAACAGCAGAGGTGGGGGAATCGAGTCACATTCGATTCGAGTCGGACTCGAGTCGCGATTTTAAGGACTTGAGACTTGCTTGTCGATGAACATTGATAAAAGACTCGACTTGACTTGGACTTGGTATTCATGACTTGAGACTTGGCACAGATAACTCGGAATGACTTTTATTTTGTATTAAATGTTTGTATTTTGTACATTCTGAGAGGATATATATATATGTATGTATGTTTTACTTTATTTAATTTTTTTTTTCGATGATTGGGTGATTTTGTTTTGCAATGTACGTAAACCTGGCAACCCATCAGATCGCGCCAGACCAGCAGAGTTGATGATTGCTCTTATTATTGACGCGGCGGCTACTAGAATAGTGACATTTGGATTTAAGGAGTATGTAGTCGATGAGAAGAACAAAAAGCGAACAGCAACATGCAGGGTTTACAGTACCAAAATTCAAACTTCACTCACCACTTCAAAACCCACAGAGAGAGGTAAGTGACTGTGTCTGTTAAGCTAATGCTAACTGTTAAGCTGTGTGTCTGTTAAGCTAACGCTCATTGGCTAACAGAACATTAGCAAGTTAGGGCATAATAATTTGAATGACTTCACTTGAGACTTGCTTGAATTTTTCCACAGTGACTTGAGACTTAAAGATTAAGACTTGAGACTTGCTTATGACTTACTCCCACCTCTGATAAATAGTACGAGTATAAATGAGTACAACATACACTAGGACAGGTACATAAACTTATAAACAGTTTGTTACAAATAAGCAGTAAAAGCTCATCCACATAGACATAAGCAATCCACAAACAAATCATCTAAAAGCAGTGACCTAGTTACCCAGTTACAATTAATTACATTACACAAGAATGACAGACTTTGTCTCTTTAAATCCCGCCTCTGCTCGTGGATCGGGATCTTTAATTGGCTGTTGGGGTGACCAGCTGTTTACTGCCACAATGTCCAGACTTAAAAGACAGATTTTTATTTCCTATAATGACTTATTATCATTTTAAAGATCTCAACTTTTAAAGCAAACGGACATGAATCAGATGGACATCAAACAGCGCAGTCTTTTTTGAAGTAATATTCCAAATTCATATATAGATAAAAACACTGAGGATGTTCCAGTAAATGTCATTATATTTAGAAAACTTTATACAGTCTTGTTCCCAGGCTTTATAAATGTAAAAAGGTTATTATGGTCCATAAATAAATCATAAAAGTGCTTCAGTCCTAAACATGAATCTCAGGTTACCAGGGCCATAACAGCTAGGTGTGGTTATCATAAAACAATGACTGATGTTGTTTTAGCATTAGCATGACAGCACACATCTGGAAGCACACACACTGTGATCGGGACATCCATCATTTTTGCGGTGCTCTTTATGACTGGGTATTAATGTGACCTATAAAGGGTTTATGGTACCGTAATTAACAACCTGCCTACAGTCTTCATAAATCCAATCCGACCTAATAAATTACGAGCGCCGCCGTGTACGAGCTGTATCGCATGTAGTGAAGCGCGCTACAACATGCCTGTTTGTGACAAAACTGACAAACAAGTGCCTGTGCTTTTATAAGCACTCCTACTCAGGAGCAAGGACGGGATGTTTTACCTGTTCAAACGTTGTGTGGATTCCAAATTTGTGGAACTGAACCTTGTCGGTGGATGAAAGCCAGATAAAATGGGGTTCAAGGTCAAAAACGATGAAAGAACATAGAAAAAAGCAGGATGCTTGGATTTGCTCCATTTCTGTCATTGGCAGCAAACTATAGTGCACTGCAGTTTTATCCGTTAGCTCTTATTTTATCTGTTTTATGAGCCAGAAAGACACACCGGGGAACTGAAATCTGCTGAGAGGCGCATACTGGTGATGGCGTTACAACAGATCCCACAACAATGCGAGTTTTTAACAAATTATGCGATGCCAAAACCACAAACACCGAATGTTCGCTCGAGTCAAAAGTTTATGAATATTCTACAGCCAAAGGGTTTCACATTTACAGGATTTGCCAGATGTCGCTATGCATACAGGTATTTGACCAGAGTTGACCAAAATTACACCGTAGCTTAGATACTTTGCACATAGTGCTTTATTTTGTGTAATAATATAAATTAAAACATTTGGTATAGTGCTGTACGATACAGTCCTTGTTTTTTCTTAGTTTTTTAGCAATTCAGGCCTGCAACACATTCCAAAAACGTTGGGAGGGTACGGCATTTACCTCGCTGTTATCTTGCCAATATCAAGCGTGTTTAGTGTTTCAGGTGTTATTTTGTTCCATTTGTCCTGCAAACTTGTTTTAAAGGTGTAAAGCAGTAGGTGGTCATTGTTGTTGCATGGTCATTTCAAAATTCTGCACACATTCTATTTAGGGGACAGGACCGGGGCAGCCCAGTCTATTATTCGGACCCTCTTCTTCTGTGGCTATGCCACTGTAATGTGTGCAGCATGTAGTTTTGCATTGTCTTGTTAGAAAATGCATGGACGTCCATAGAAAAGATTTCAGTGTACTTTTTTGCATTAATGCTGAAGCACAGATGTCCAAGGGCACTGACCCAACCCCATACCATGGCAGATCCTGGCTTTTAGTCTGGATGGTCTATTTTGTATTTGGTCCGACGCACACGGCATTCATTTATTCCAAAGCAAAAACGATCATGAATTGTGAATCATCTAAGCGTAATACACATTACCACTGTATAATTGGACATCCCAGATGCCCCTGAGCACAGACAAGTCGACTCCGCTTATGAAAATGGTTAATAAAAAACTTTTGTACAGTAATGTTCCTTGGATGCTGCTTTTGTATCAAATCATGATTTATTATCATCTGTTTGAAATCAAATCATCTGTCCCAACTTTTGGGATCAACTTTTCGGAATGTGATGCAGGTCTGAAATACAAAAATGATGTTTATTAACAAACAAAAGAAACCTGAAATATCTCAGGTCCATACTGTCTGCCATAAACGAAAAGTCAAAAATACTGCTTTTTTTTTTCACTGATTTGGGGTTGTAACCATTCTGTCTACTAATCCACCACTTGAAAGGCGTGTCTACATACTTTTGGCCATATCGGGTAACCTGAGGACAAGCCATCCAGAAATATTACATGGGGTTAGTGATCTCATCACTTTCTCTGAAGGTTGAACAGTTATTAAGCACATATATTAGCTCACTGCTGTTTGGAAAGCAACCTGCCTGATTCATTTCTTGTGTAATTATCGCCTGTCTGACACAGAACGAGGAGAAACAACAGCGGTGCCGAGACTGCTGACGATGGCCTTGGCTTCTTCATGTTGCATAATGATGCCGTTAATATTTGATGTGCATTCTGATTACACCAATTTCAACAGCACCAGGGCGTTGTCAAGGACACTGGAGAAGGGTGAAGGATGATCTTCACTGAATAAAATGCTATCTTAAGCCTCCATTTCCATGTACAATAGAATAGATATCATCACATGGACTGAGTTTAGGGTCAAGTTTTATAGCCAAGGTTTGAAATAGAAGCAAGACTCATTGCTCTCCGATCTGATGTTCTGGTACCAGTTCCAGCACCACACACCTAGATGTTCCTCCACCTCAGCATCACTCTACTATAGCCAGTCCCATCATGCCCGGGTCCCAGAATGCCTTCATTGTTTAGTTATTAGGAGACGATGTGTCCCCAATAACTTACCGCTGAGGACTCATTATCTTAAATCTATTTAGCTAATTCTTTAGCATTTTATTACTAATTTAAATTTTATTATTGATTTAAATTGTATTATTTACTTAATTTTACTATTGCTACAACTTAATTATTCAATGAACCTCTAGGAGGACGGGTCCCTTTTTGAGTCTTGGTCCTCCCAAGGTTTCTTCCTTCTTTATTCAGGGAGTTTCTCCTTGCCACTGTCACCCTGGGCTTGCTTTTAACATAATATAAGATGGTAAAGCTGCTTTGTGACAATGCACCATTGTAAATAGCGCTGTAGAAATACATTTGACTTTAAATATAAATAAATTGTAGCAGAATTTTTTTTTTTATCTTGTGCACAGTTTAACGGCTGTTTTGCATTCTGTGAACTCGAAATGTACATTTCCAAAACATAACCACAGTCACATAGTTTTTTTTGGCTACAGTAATATACCTAGTGCTCGCATAAAAACCTTTTTGCGATTAGGACAGAGGCACATACTCTTCCGAACGGCTTAACACAAACCCAAGTAATTTCCACCAAAAAAGTCTCTAAACACATCAACCGAGTTATAAGAGTCTCTAACACTAATTTGAGCTAACGAGCAAGCGAGCACAGAACTGGGTTAGTTAGTTAAACACAAAAATGGCGGAGATCCACTCTTTAACTCCCGGCCTCTGCTCGTGGATCCGCAGTGTTGATTGGTTGTTACGGTGAGCAGCTGTTTTACGACTGCAAAGTCCAATGATAAAAGAAATATTTTTTAGGTCCTATTACAACTGGCAAGATCTCATTCGTTAAAGTGAACGGATGTTGGTCTTAAACGGCACTTAAAACAGTAGAGTCTTATACAAATATTTGTGTAACTCAAAAAAAGACATTTTAGCGGGGTGCCTTTATTTTTTCTCAAGCATGCATATGTCGTGATTTCCTTTCAAAACCTCTAGAGAGAGAGCATGGGCCGAGGCTACAGTTTAGAGATGCAGTTTTTATTACGTTTCTCCCTCATCCCTCAAGCTGAGAACAATCTGCAACTCACTGACCGGAAAAAAACGTAACTTTATTTAAAATAATATAGTTCTAGTTATGTTATTTTTCACATTTTACAACACTATGCCCTGGTTGCTTTCATACGTTTTAATAAACGTGTAACGTTAATAAATATAATATGTAATTATATACAAAGTAAATCTTTAATCAGACTCGCAGAAGAATATTTCTTTATAGCGCTTTGTTGTTTTTGAAGTGTTTAAAAGACTTTGATCTGCCGTTCTGATCTTCAGAAACTGCTTGATTCGTTTCGACACATCCCGCATGTGAGACATCGACGTTCACCGTGGAGAACATAATAGCACATTAAAGAACACGTTGGAGTGAAATGAAGAGAGAGGTGTCTTCCTTTTGTTTTTAAACCATTTTAACAAAGTTCTCGTTGCTCTTTGAAAGTTATCTGGAAGGAGTCTGGGGAAAATAGCTTAATTCCACGTTTGTTACTGAATGTTCCAACGTTTCCCCATGGTAAAACAGGTTCTTTTTGTGGACAGTGATTTTGTGTGATAATGAGCTCTGCTTTCTCTGGACAGTTGAGAGCTCAGCAACATTTGCAGGAGGAGACTGAAACAATAGGCACAGCGGGATGCATCGGCAGGGCTATTTTTGCTGTCATGCTCGGTTGTTATCACCGAAACGGATTGTCACATCAGCCATCGGTGACATTATGTCTCTGTTACAGTCTTTTGTATAACAGAAATGTATGTGCAAAGAGTGTGTGGGGCAGCAATGATGCTGTAGCAGCTGTAATAGAAGCATTAACTCTAACAATTAATACTCCCACTTCTAGCCCTGATTATTTTATTAACCGTTACACAATGAGCTACTTTACATGGTTATGTTTTAGTAACTTCATGCTTCTGCGCAAGGATGAATGGGCTATAAATACCTGCAGGATGTGCAACAGGATTCAAAGATCAAGACGAGGTGGTACAGTGCAGTGAGTTCTTGTTCAATGTACGGAAAATGGGCTGCCAGGCTGATGTTTATGACTGGCAAAAAAGGGAGTGTGATGATGCTGCACTGACCAACCATAAAGGAAGCACAAAGTCACTGGATAGTTTGTGATTGAATGGAAAAAAAAAACATTATTCAGGAGAAACTAGGAGGACTCCAGAGGATCAGGTACAAAAGGAATTAAATACAAAGAAATAGGCAAAAGTCTACCCCTACCCCAACCTCTATTTGGACTGGCTGCTGGGATCGGTTGAGGTAGGACATAATGTAATGACTGAAACGCTGTGAAACTGCATTTATTATTCAGGGTCTCTCAGAATTGCTTAAATATTCAGAGAATACTTCTGAGACCTGAAATAAGCAAAGGAGAGATCACCTAGAGAGGGGCTCACATTTTGAAGAGAAAAGAATCACCTACATGTAGTCCCCAGATCAAAATGAGTCACTTTACTTTTTGGTTATGGTGGTAGTAACTTCATGCTTCTGTAGATGCTATTACACAAGGATGAATGGGCTATAAATACCTGCACGATGTGCAACAGGATTCAAAGATCAAGAAGAAGGGGGACAATGCAGTGAATTCTTGTTCAATGTATGGAAAATGGGCTGCCAAGCTGATGTTTATGACTGGCATAAAAGGAGTGTGACGATCCAACACTGACCAACCATAAAGGAGACAAGAATTTACCGGCTAGTTTGTGGTCGAGTGTAAAAAACATTATTGAGGGGAAAACAGCAGGACTCCAGAGGATCAGGTACAAAAAGGTAAACAAAATTGTTTTACCGGTGCATTTGGAGGTGACAAAGGCCATAGTGTGAAAGAAGTACAGGTGAATATAAAGCAAAGAGATTGGTCTAATCCAGTGGCTGGACTCCATGACCCCGTCCTACTCCCTCTCACATCCTGTCTCATCGCTCACCTGTATTTAAGTTTTACCAAGTACAAAGTGGCAGAGATTTGTTGCACACACGAAACAGAACTATCTTATTAACCGTTACACAATCGATGTACACTCGCCGATCACTTTATGAGGTACATGTCCTTGTTTCGATCAGCTCCATTTACCTTGTAGATGAATTTGTAGTTCTAGAGTTGCAGACTGTAGTCCATCTGTTTCTACATACTTTGTTTACTCTCTCTGTTCTCTAATGGTCAGAACCCCCACAGGGCATGTCTGTTACTATTTGGGTTATGGATCATTGTACTATCGAAGTACTTCATAGACTCATGTTCTTCGGTTCTTATCTTTCTAGAGTTGTCTGCTGCGTTTGATACTGTGAAGCATCAAACTCTCATCTCTACTCTTGCTAACTTGGGAATTGGCCTGCCTGATTCTCCTCATACTTTCAGTTCTCAATTTCACCAAGCAGCATGGCGATTCACTTTCATCACCTCATAGCATGCTCAAGGAGTCCCTCAGGGATCGGTTCTCAGTCTACTCCTGTTCTCCCTTTGCACTAAATCACTGGACCCAGTGATTAGATCTCATGGCGTCACAAATCACAGCCCAAGTTTCAAAGTTGCCTTCCTGTCATCTCTTCCTGAATGGCACCGTGCCATCAGAAGCTCAGTCATGACAAACCGGAACTGAGCTAACTCCTAGCAAAGAACTCTGACCTCTCAAACACCACTGGCCGAAGTAACAAAGAATCTTGGGGTGATTTGGGACAACGACTTCAATCACTTTAACCAACACATCCCTGATCTTATAGCTTTGTCCTTCACAACATAACAAGAATGTATCTTTTTCTGGCCAGTGAAGCTGCCCAGATCCTCAGACAATCTCTCATCATTTCAAGGCTGAATTACTGCATTTTTTGCTTGCTGGTCTACCTTCGTGAGCAGAGCATTCAGAATGCTCTTTCATGTCACTCCTTTACCGAGATGGCTCATTGTTGCAGCCAGGATCAAATTGAAAGCTCTTGCCATGGCTTTTCAGACCTAAAAAATGTCTGCTGTGTGGTACTTACATTCTTTGGTTCAGAACAACTCAGATCTTCAGCAGCCTGATACTGTACATCCTTCTCTGAGATCAAGCCACATCTTGACTCTGACATGCACTTAATAATCTGATAACCACAGAATATCTGATTTACTCAGTAATTTACTACGAGTTTACATGCACTTGGATAATCAGATAATGGGAAAGGACCAGGTTCACATGACTCAAGCAATAATCAATAATATCACAGAAGGATGTGATTTAAGATACAAACTTTAAAAAATAAGTAATGAAATTATTTCTCGAGCAGATAGTTTTAGGTAGTTTTAGACTCTAACCAAAGAAGTTGGGCAGTCTTCCCAGATGTTGCGTTTAATTCCAGGGTTGCCAGAACCAAGTAAGCAGATCTATGGAAACAAACTAATTTTGTCTTAGAATAAGCAGACCTGGCAACCGTGTCTGATTCTGCTAACCGTTTCTGCGACAGCTCTCTACTCTATTTGGTTTGCGTGCATGCGCAGACTGAGAAAACCGATTGAAATGAGAGGAATGACAGTGAGAAATCTCATTACTGAGCATTACTTTGGCCTCAATCCTTTCTAAGAAATTAAAATGCTGTTGACAAAGCCACTCAAATAATCAGATAACTGCAGAAATCCGACTATGATCGGATTATTAGGTCATGTGAGTGCCCTGAGATTCCCACACCAGTCACAAAGGCCCAGTGTCTCACCTCCTCAACTGTGTCATTTTGACATGCCTGCTGTTTGTACGTATTGTTTAACGCATAATTTAGCTCGTCCTATATTTGTTATTATATGTAACCTTCTTTGTGACCATCAACTGGAGATGATAATTTAGCATTAGTTTTGCATTAGTTTCAGGTCTGAGTGGTTATAAATACTCGTAGTGAGAACTTGTATCATGGCACCTTCACTGTTTATGTGTTTAGTAAGTTCAAGTTCAAGTTCAAGTGGTTTGATTGTCATTTCAACCATATACAGTGGTGTACAGTATACAGTGAAACAAAACAACGTTCCTCCAGGACCAAGGTGCTACATAAAACAGTAAACGTTGTGTAATGTTGCATTCTCATAATGTCGTGTGCATTGCAACATTTTAGGCGCATGTAAAATTGTTCAATTGCACCAGTGGTTCTCAAACTTGAAGGAGCATGCGGTGGTATGCCAAATAACTTTGGACAATGAATTCAGTGATTATATAATAATTCTAAAATTCTTTTAATATTGAAAATCTAAGATCTGCTTCCCAGATTTTGGAATTTTATTAAACAAATTTGATCAGCAATTATTTTGCATTTGTCCAAAATCAATAGTTTTTAAAGAATCTGTGTGAGCATTAAACCTCTAAGACTCGGGTTTCTGTAATGACACTTATATAGGTGGTACTTGAAGGTTTTGGTTTGATTACGGGTGGTACTTCGTTTTAAAAGCTTGAGACCCACTGGTATTAACCATCTCACCTTTTATAATCAGGAACATGAACCCTAAGTAACCAGTAAGTATGTAGCAGTGTAATGGTATTTTGCCTCCACCTGTACCTTCCACTTCCAACCAGTAAGAAGCTACACTTTGGGTTTATACAGAGATTCATTATAAAACCAGTTATTGAAGAAACTCACCATGAGACAGCAGAGGATGTTGTTCCTCTTTTGGTTGATCTCATTAGAGTTGACATCAGTGGATCATCCTGATCTACATGAGTGCAGATCCAGCAGCTGTTTTTTTTGTAAACACGCCTTTTGACCTTGACATTGCAGAAGATGCTTTACCATTTTATTTACACTCATGCACTTACAGCAGCAAATATTTACTAGGAGAACCTCAGTGGAGAATGCTACGCAAAAGCTTACGCACACACATCCTCCGTTTGGATTACACCGTTATAAATGTTCTGTAGAATTTGAATTCACACGCAAACATGACAACCAGTGAGAGAGAGCATCCATGAAAGGCTCCTGCACCTCAGTAGCAAGCTCATGAAAAAACTTGAAAATGACAGGATTCCTGAAAGAAGAATTTTCCCATGAGAAATTCTGAATATAGAGCTTCTGTTACTCGAAAATTAATTTTCTGAGCCATTTCCAGAAACAAGGTACAGTTAGAGAATGGGGTTTGACTGTACACAGTGGGGGCATAAAGACAGCATTTAGTCTGTTGTTTGGATTTTTGTACAGAATAATTCATACTGCACCAAAATGACCAAAGAAAACTGATCATCTAACTGCCATGGACTTACTCCACAGTCACATGACCTAAATCCCACTGAATGTGTATGGGGGAGAACTGAAGACAAAGAAAGAAAAAGATTCATTAACATCACTAGACACAGTTGTGAAATCATACTGGGATAACACAGATCAATAGATTTTATTCTGTGTTTTAGTGCTAATTAATAGTCTCTAAGTAGGTCTTTATATCTAATGAGTACAATGAATACAATACCAATGAGTTAGTAGGGATACTAATAAGGGGATACAGATCTATTTCAGACACAGCCATATCTTCAGCGTGAAAGTAGGCTGCTTCACAGTGAGTGCTGTTAGCTGTGCATGAAAAAAAGTTTAAGCCATGAAGGGGCAACTCTGAAAACGTTTGTAACAACGAATTTGATAAGACTTTTAAAACAGCATCACTCCACTGAATGTGTGAAATGCTATTTTTTTTTGGCAATGAAGAAGTTTCAATCAAAAGAGGAGTTGAACATGTATGTACAAGTGTGTTGCCATTCATAATACAGTCGATTCCGGTTAATGGGACCATATCGGGACACGATCGTTTAGGTCCTAATAACCAGCTGGTCCGATTAAACGAACATGCCCTATGTTACAAGACGGGACGTGCTATGTAACATATTAA
>JAVSBV010000127.1:6888351-6920246 GCA_033117975.1 Parotocinclus spilosoma | reverse complement strand
GATTTTCATGGGCCCCTCTCCCTACTCGGGCCCTGGGTAGTCAGGTCCACTTTTCCCCCCACTACCACGCCCATGCCGCCACCACTTTAACCTCTGCGCCAATGCTGGCTGAACTCCTAAGTCTATTTTCAGAAACCAAACTCTTGATATGATACTGAGCATGTGCAGTCAACTTTTTTGGTCAACCATGGCGAGGTCTGTTCTGAGTGGAAGCTGTTCTGTTAAACCGCTGTATGGTCGTTAGGATGTTAGGAGACTCCAAGGACCACTCACTGAAGACTCATTTTATAATCTAGTTGTTTTATAATTTAGTTTATTTATTTTATTACCAATTTAAATTGTATTATTCATTTGTAATTGATATAAATTATTTACCTAATTTTACTATAATTTAATATACTTTTAAGTATTTATTTAATTAACATCTAGGCCACCCATGAAGGTCGGGTCCCCTGTTGAGTCTTGGTCCTCCCGATGTTTCTTCCTACCACTTTCAGGGAGTTTTTCCTTGCCACTGTCGCCCTAGGCTTGCTCAACCTGGGATTGGCTTTTTAAGATTATATAATATTGTAAAGCTGCTTTGAGACAATGCTCCATTTTAAAAAGTGCTATATAAATAACATTGAATTGAACTGAATTACGGTCTTGGCCACTGTGCTGTAGCTCACTTTCACAGTGCTAGCAATGTTCTTATAGCCTAGGCCATCTTTTTGTAGAGCAACAATTTGTTTTTACAGATCCTCAGAAAGTTCTTTGCCATGAGGTGCTATGTTGAACATCCAGTGACCACCATGATATGATGAGAGCAATAACACCAAATTTAACACACCTGCTCCCCTTTAACAACTTGTAACACTAATGAGTCAAATGGGGAGAGAAAATGGCTGCATGTTGTCATTTTGAGGGCACGACATTTACTCTGTTATAAAAGCTGTAGACTGACTACTATACATTGTATAAAAGTGCAAAGATATAATGAAATAGTTACAAAAATGTAGGGGTGTTCTCACTTATACTGAGATACTGTAATTATGATTCGCTACAAAAGCAGTGTCCACAAAAGGCTTTGAGAAAAGACAAGAAGAGACTCTCCAGTTTGTCAGTGGATTTGTGAGTAAATATAATTAAACAATTGAAGGAATTGGGAGGAATTTCAGTGCATAAATGCCAAAGGAAAGAGCTTAAGCTGAACGCCCGTGATCTTCAATCCCTCTGATTGCACTGCATTAAGAACGATCGTTCAACAATAGCTAATATAACCACATACTTTTGCAAACCTTCAGCAAGCAGTACACTCACATTCACAAATGTTACTTAAAACTTTAGTGTGCAAAAAAATGCTTAATGTTGACAATGTTCAGATTTGAGAAGGTCATCTGGGATGAATCATCATGAAGTGAAAATGTTTATTGTGGTCAGATGAATCCAAAGTAGACCCTGTTTGCTTTATACTTCAAATTGCTTTTGTCCCAACATTTATTTGGATTATATTGAATACCGGGCAGCACGGTGGCTTGGTAGGTAGCACCACTGCTTCACAGCAATAAGGTCCTGGGTTCAATCCCAGGGTAGAGCGGTCTGGATTCTTTCTGTGTGGAGTCTGGATGTCCTCCCTGTGTCTGCGTGGGTTTACTCTGGGTACTCTGGTTTCCTCCCACACTCCAACGACATGCATGTTAGGTTAATAGGTTAGTGTGTGACTGTGTGCATGACTGTGTATGTGCATGTGTGCCCTCCAATGGACTGGCATCCCAGCTAGGGTTTCCCAGAGTTGCCGGGTGGTCATCTGTGTGGATTAAGTTGAAGATAATAAATAAATTATGCATACCTTTTAATCTAAAAATTGATTTTGTCACAATGAAGTTTACCAGACAAACATGACATATCTTGGGTTCAACTTGTCTGCAATTAAATAAAACATATCTACTATCTTTGAATTAGTCTCATCTAGAAACTACAGGGCTTAAGTGGTAAATAATGTAAATGAAGTCAATCATAAGCGCTGACCTCCACAGTCACCAGATCTCAACACAACTGATAAACTAAGGGAGATTTTGGATTGATGTTCTAAAGATAATTCTCCACCACCAACATCTAAATACCAAGTAGTACTTTGTTTCAAAACAAAGGTGTTTCATGCCTTACATGCCGTTTTAAAAGCTTGCAAAATCTATGCAAAGGCAAAGTGACAATGAATATCAGGTTGCATTTATATTGCATTTGTAACGCCTTATTTAGCCACTAGATCGCTCTAGGTTATTTTAAGGTTAGAAATAATCATTTTTCTTTGTTATGCTTAATAATTATTGGGGAGTACATTATAGTCATAATCCTTACATAAACGTTTGTCTGTTAGTTTAGATTGTAGTTCAGTTACAATGTACAGTGCCTTGCTATACCCCTCTAAAAAGTCACTTTTTTTTTGTCTTAAAGCTTGAAAATTCAATCCAGTATATTTTCATTGATGTATGCAGTTATTCCCACATTTTGCCTTACAACATCAATGTAACAATAAAAAGGTTCTGAAAATTAATTCAAAGATGAAAAACAAAAACAGCTATGTTGCAAGTGATCAGCGATTAGTGACTTAGTATTTTGTAGGGATGCTTTTGCTTTAATTACAGCCACCATTCTCTTTGGACATGTCTCTTCCAGCTTTGTACATCTAGATTGGAAAATATTTGCTCATTCAATCATGCAGAGTTGTTTCAGTTTAGTCAAATTTTGTGGTGAGCAGCAAAGAACTGCTTTCTTATTGTACGTCGGCAGAGCAGATTTAGATAAGGGCTCTAACTTGGACACTCAAGGACATTCACTTTCCTACCCTAAAGCCACTGCAATGTTTTATTGGAGGCGTGTTTAGGCTCATTGTCATGGATGGTGAAACCTCAGCCTATCTGCAGCTGTCTAGCAGAAGGCTGAATGTTTTTCACAAGAGGCATTTTTGACAGTGCATTTTTTTTTTTCTCTTCAAGCTTGCCCCTTGAACATATAATGTTACCATGACCATTCTTAAGGTTTGGTGTATTTTAGACTTGGGATTTAGTCCAAAAAGTAAGTCTCATCTTACCCTATAGTGCAACTTTTTGTAAAACAGTGGATCTCAAAACTCTGTACAACCCATGCAAACACGGGGAGGACATGCAGACTCCACACCAAAGCACTTCACCCTGGAATTGAACCCGGGACCTTCTTGCTGTGAGGCGGCGGTGCTACCCATGGGCCACTGTGCTGCCTCTTGTTTGTACATGTAGATGATGGTACCTTTTGGTCATAAAGTGAAGGACACAGTCAACAACAACATTACACTTTGGTAGACTGTAGCGTTTAAATGATGCTCAATTGGTATTAAGGGACTTAAATGTTCCAAGAATATATCAGTAACAATTGATTCTTTGAGTTGCCTTTTTATGAGCTCAAACCAGTCTGGCCATTCTCATCTGACCTCTGGCATCAACAAGATATTTTTCCAAAAGTAATTATCAAGCAGACATACCTGTATTTATTATTTGGTTATTTGAAATGTGGATGTTTCATGTTATGTAATTTGGATTGTTTAAAACATCAGTGGATGAATATGGACATTAGAAGCACTACAGAATCGGTCTTCTCAATTTTGCACCCGTATTGCTTTCTATAACTATGTGATATTGTTGCTAGTCGGTGATTTTGAATGTGCATGTGTGTATAGTGAAATGTCCATGTGGACACAGACAACTGGCAAACCTATTCAGATCATCACACTGAGTAGACAGGCTGAACTCTGGCTTTATGATGGTAGATTCTGTCTCAAACTAATCACATAACCTTTGTATTGCCAGACCCATATGTTGGACTTAACTTTGTCTAACTGTGTCTATATGTATGTCAATGTCCTTAACCACTCACTCTGTCCAGCAGCCAAGAGACTTCTGTTTCATTATGATCTCATTCCAGGGCTCCATAAACACTCCATCACTCAGTCACTCCGGTCAAAGGACTGGTGGGATGAAAGCAATTTGAAGATGGGTGTATAGAGATGTTTGTGTTATTACATACATGTGTTGGATGCTCCTGAGATATTTCTATAAATAGAAATTAAATCCAAGTGTTCTTTATTCTTTTTATATATCTATTATGAGTATGTGAAGAAGAAGAAAAACAGATGAATAGCACTAGCCACTAACATGCTGCCTCAAATAAATGGCAGTAAGGTCAAAGCATGTGTTTGCCTTCAGTTTAATGCGGAAAATCGTCCAGTGACGGCCAGACACAATGTGTTCTTTCTGTTCTGTACGTTTGGAGAGTTTTTCTTTTTCACAGTTATTATACTTGCTTAGTTGGAGCTGTGAGACTAGATATTTGAGACCATGGTTGATGGCTGGAAACAAAAAAAAAACTGTAGAAATATATAATGAAGCTTCTGAGCCAAACTGTTGCAGGAAAGTTCTAGAATGTTAGACATCAAAAGGTGTAAAGACATTCACATGTATGGCACGTGTCCTGACAGTATACAAAATAAACATTACCTGTATGAAACTCTTAACTGACTGGTTTGGAAATGTTCTAGTTTTTGAAGAGAATGCCAGTAGGTTTTGCAGTCAAGTTACTATTTTTATTTGAAACGTGTGAAAAGTGTTAAATTATGATAATGTAAATGAATTCAGATCCTCCCTTCATTATTTCTTCCAGTGCCTTAAACATTCAAGCACTCATGCAGTTGAACATGCTGAACTGGAAAGACGAATACTGAGTAAAATCAGAAATAATTAAACTCCACAAAGAGTTTTTTAACAGATCCAGACTGCTTTAATTGTTTGTTTGTTTGTTTATTTGGTCGGCATCAGTGGCCACCTCAGCGACACACACAAGGTTATATCCTTAACTAGTCATCAGTGGTGGCTGGCGCTAAAAAAGAGGGGAGTGCCAAGAAACCAACAAATCTAAAACAAACAAATAAAACACATCTTAAAAATAGCACTATTTGAACATGAATTTTGCCCTCCTTTCCTTCTGGCCTGCAAATTTCTCAATTACATTCTTGTTAAAGTCAGTCATCTACTAGTCTTTTCTTTATTGACAACATGGCCGATGCATTGAGCCTGTCCTGAGTCATTGAAAGTCTTAATTTGTAAAAGCATTTTTTTGTAAAAACAAAACTGAATTTTCTCTCATGATGCTACTCGTGCCTGCAAATGTTGTTAAGCGTGATTGGCTAACGAACCGCAGCTGATCTAATGAGTTGATTCGGGGATTATCCAATCACATGATGTTTTAAAAAAATAAGCCAATGCTGACACACTAAGCATTAAAGTGGCTGTGTCTGGGATGCAGGGAGCTATAATAACCAATTAAAAATCAGCCTCAGATCACCTGCTTTCCAAAAGTTGCCGTGCCTACATACACTCTCATTAGACCCCAGTGCCCTGCACATAGAAAGTGTGCACAATGTGAGCAATTCAATGCAATGATATATATATTTTTTATTTTTTTTTATTTTATATATAAATTATTATAAACTATTAGATATACAGTATGCATAAAAACATGTCTAACTATTTTGCAGTTCATAATTATTTCGTTTTAATATCTGAACAATTGTATATTGTCTATTGGCCAGCCGCCACTGGCCCCAACACATCTTAACAGCTGGGTCAGAACAGCATTGTTGACAGACCATTATACTTCGTGTTTTGTAGAGGCATGTCTTGCATCAATGATCAATCACCAAGAGTTACACAACACAAAAGTAGCCTCTGATAGCCTTTTTATATGGCAGCATGGGAAGCACTTTTAAGTCCTGTTATGGCAAGACCCAGTGTTTAACCAGACCCCTCATGTAATCATTTACATATCTGCCTCCATCATAACTGCATGCAGAGTTTTGCAGCAACATTAGATCTCTATCTTCTTTTGTCAATTAATATAGTATATGCTCTGACATTGCATCACCTCAGATCCTATAATATAATATCTTAATCAATTTGGCTTTTTGCCTCACAACAATAAATTTATTTTATTTGTCTAACGATCTTTTCACTGATCTAAGGGTTTTGCATTTTATAGACTGATGAACACTGCTCCTGCAACAGATCAAGGCCCATATAAAAGGACTGATTTCATGATAGCTTGCCTGGTTCCAGTTCTACTTTATCACAGAATCAGGTATAACTGAGTTCTGTACTACTTAATTCAATTGTCTGCACCAGCATGCACCAGTCACACTGGATACTGACATAACCAATTGACTAGTGTCACAGGCTCTCACTGGCACTTCCTTATCATCGATTGATCCTTTGTTGGGTCTGAATTAAGCTGTGTTCACATAATAAGGTTATGCCAGTCAGTCCTCCTCTCCAATCTACTTGCCCTTGTGTGCAGCAGAAGTGTTCAATGCTCTCACCAGGCAGGATCAGTCCAGCTCATTTTCCTCCTTTTGTGTTTGCTGACTATAACTTTGCTCCTCCGACAAATCCAGAGCTATAATAGAGTGCTGGAAATAGGCCAAAACAGCTCTATTCGGAGAAGACACGCTCGTTCTGTTACTCTGAATGCCACAGTTAGGAAGACGTACAAGCTACCAGCTCTTAGAAACATCATCCTGTCAACATTTGCCTTACACGTTCTACAAAACATCCTACAACTATCCAACATAAAAATAATTAACAATAACAAATAAAATACCCAAATGTGTCCATATATTTTCACCACCCTGTCTGTAAAATGCTAGCACATAAGTTACATATGTCAAATTGATGTCTGCATAAATGTCTGGACCCATGGTTTTCCAAAAAAATATTGCACCCACCCATTACAATCTCGACTTCTTTCCACAGCAAGGACAACCTTTTTTGCTTGCTCTAAAGTCCAGTTCTAACACTTTCATTGATTGGCTTTCATTGGTGAACAGGGGTTCACATGGTTAGCACCTTGAATGACCTGTGGTTGTGTATCTCCAAAATTAATAGGGTGTGATGCATTGTGTGTTGTGACTCATTTCTCATGTAACATAAAAATTCAGCCTGTAAAAAAAGCCTGTTACTAATGCCACAGTAGTCCTTCTGTCAATTTAGACCAGATGGGAAAGCCTTGAGTGTCCAACACCCTGTCACCAGTTCATGGTTTATTCTTTTTCTGATCCTTGTTGATGTGAACTCACCACTACTGACCCTTGTTGCTTTTGAGATGCTGTGACCCATAGCAATTTGGCAGATGCCAAAGCTGTTATAAAAACATCAACTGTAAGAACTGCTTGTGTAAAACATCTAATATATCCATCTAAAACATATAATATGCTTAGTTGAAATGAGAATCCATGTTGTCTTTTGTCGGTAAGTGTTCCTTGAAATTCAAACGCACATATTTCCAGATCACCACTATCCAACACATGTTCCCCCATGGCTTCCATCCTCCCATAGAAGTATCAGAATTCAAAAACCAAAATATTTCTTTAAAGTCAATACTCTGAAGTTTTATTTAACAAACATAAAATTATTATTTCTCACTTTTTGTTTCTTTTAACCCTTACATTTTGGTGTGGCATTTGGTAAAATGCTAATACATTTATGGCTTATAGCAGACACCCTTATCCAGAGTGACTTACAACAAATTGTAACAGTCTTGCAATTCAAGAAATGGTGGGTTAAGGGCCTTGCTTGGCAGAAGTGGGATTTTAACCCTGTACCATCAGATCCAGAGTCTAGTTCCTTAACCACTTAGGCTACCACAGTCTACTAAATGCCATAAATGTTTCTTTTCAGCTATAATTGTATCAGCCTAATTTATTTATATACAGTATATAGACCACTGTTTTCTAAAAATCAGCACCTATACATCTATGACAGCCAAACCATTCCAGTGTCAGTTCAATTCCAACCCAAGTACACCTCATTCTGCTTAATGTGCTTCTGATTAGGTGATCATCTGAACCAAACCTTATTTAACGAGGAAAATCATAAAAAACACTGCTGTGGTCTTCACAATCCTCTTGCAATAGGACAAGCTGGATGGCAAAACAAGTGCTAAGAATAGCTTAAAAGTAATTGGAATACAAAAAATAACTATTAACCATGCCAAAGGAGTTTAAAAGAATATCTTGTGTCTTGCACCCACTGTGAAATTTGGTGGAGGATCGGTGATGATCTGGAGATGCTTTAGCAAGGCTGAAATTAGGCAGATTCATCTTTGTGAATGACGTATGAATCAAGCCACATACAAAGTTATCCTGGAAAAACACTTACTGCCTTCTGCTCTGGCAATGTTCCTCAACTCTGAGGACTGTTTTTATGGCAGGACAATGCTCCATGCCACACAGCTAGGTCATTTAATGCCTTCATAGGTGGATAAAGGACCACCAGATCAAGACCCTGTCATGGCCAGCCCAATCTTTAGACCTGAACCCCATTGAAAACCTCTGGAATGTAATCAAGAGGAAGATGGATAGTCACAAGACATCAATCAAAGCTGAACTGCTTGAATTTTTGCGCCAGGAGTGGCATAAAGTCACCCAAAATCAGTGTGAAAGACTGGTGGGAAAGCATGCCAAGACGCATGAAAGCTGTGATTAAAAACCATGGTTATTCCACCAAATATTGATTTCTGAACTCTTCCTAAGTTAAAACATTAGTATTGTTGTTTCTAAATTAATCTGAACTTGTTTTCTTTGCATTATTTTGACCATTTCTCATTTTCTGCAAATAAATATTAATTTAAATAAAAAAAACTTTTGCTTGGAATTTTGGAGACATGCCAGTGGTTTATAGAATAAAAGAACAATGTTAATTCTACTTAAACATGTACCTATAAAGAGTAAAATTACAGAAAATGATCATTTTGCAATGGTCCCTTAATTTTTTTCCAGAGCTGTGTGTATGTGAAATATACAAACTAAACAATCACAATGTTGAGAATAACATCCCAGTACATAAAAACAGTTTATTTTTCATAGTTCATTTAGAAGTTAAAACAACTTTATGGCTCTGTTTTATGCTGTGTGCCTTATTTATATCAATGTACTGAATTATTACTAGAGTTATGTTTCCTGAAAGAACTACACCCGTGTTAGAAACTGGCAATAAATACATAGCTTTTGACACTAGGGGAATTTATGGTTGAGTGGCTTGGTTTTTATGGCATTAAAGATGGTTGCTATTGTATCTCAGGTGGTTGCTTGATTGTTGCTAAGTTGTTGTTATGGTATTCCAAGTGGTGGCTATGTCAATGTTAAGTTATTGCTATGGTACTCCAAATGATGATATGTGGTAAGTATTCCATATGAACTCCAAAGCATTACTACAGTATTTGGTTACTCTTGTGTTTCAGTACTTTATGCTGTTACTGTGTGTTTTCTACCGACTGGCGTTTACTGGTGTAAGTCATAATTGTTTTACCAGTGTTGGGAAACAGCCCTGGCTCAGATGCAGCAAAACATGGTAAATCCACAATACTTTACCCCATTACACACTACCACCGCATTACAAGGTTCTTTATCTATACACAATAATTCCTATCAAATTCAAAATTTCGATTTTGGTCTCACTGATTATTATAACATTTTTCAAATAGTCTTAAGACTTGCCCACCTGCCACCTGAAAGGCAAAAATGTTAATTATGCACAGAAATGGCTTTCTACTTGCAATCCTCCCATGCACCCCATTGTTGTTCATTGTGAGTTTAATAGTGGCAAATTGTCCTATGTGAATAAAGCATTCCCTTTCTTCAAAGCACGATGGGAGACCTCTCTTATTATTACACACCTTGCTCTTGAAGTGATAAGAACATACAGATGGCTACAGAAACAGCAGAAATCACAGCTGTAACAGCTGTTCTCCCATCAGCAGAGGAAGATATAGAAATGGATGAAGCAGATGATGGTGTTACTGTCTTACTTCTAAACGGCACTCTAGACAGAGATCCATCCAGAAGCAACTGGAGGCAGGACGACCACTGAAGTAGTTCTCTGAAGTCTCCTTTGGACCCATGGACAGTCCCACTTGTGGAGAGGTCTTGAGAGCTGAGCAGGAGCTTACAGAACATTTCTGCGTTTTCCGTCTGAGGTAAAGGTTAAAAAAAAAAAAAAAAAGCTCAAAGTGACAACAACAAAGGATCGTGGAAATTAAGAGCAGTTAAGGAAGAAGTAAAAAAGAAGAGTTGGTAAACAGAGAGCAGAAGTCCAGGAAGGAACACCCTAAAAGTAAAGTCGGTTATATATGGTTAGCTCAACAGAACTTCCCAAAAGAAAGAAAACATTTAAAGAAAGGCAAAAGGAAGGTGAAAAGCTTAAAATATTTTACTCTAATTAATAACCGTTCAGTCCTCAGATGGGGTTAGTTTGAGTCCTTTTTGTTTGGCAGTTTGCATGTCCTCTCCGTGTCTGCATGGGTTTTCTCTGGGTACCTCCCATAATTCAAAGGCATGCGTGTAAGGTTAATTTGTCTCTAAAATATGGGCGTGGGCACTATGATGGATTGGCACACTGTCACTCGTATGACCCAATTATCAAGCTGATTAGAAAGTAAGTGATTGAGTGATTACATTTTTGCCTGCTTATGGTTGACATCAAAGAAATTGGTTTTGTTTTTTAAAATGCATTACAAAGCTGTAAACGTGGGCAAAATAAACAATAAAAAATCCACAAACCTGTAGCCAAATTAGTAAGCTCTTGAGGATTTAAAGGCTTTTCTGTCTGAATCCCCCCTGCTAAAACAATAAATCTGATGGTGGCCTAAAACTTTTGCACAGTCTTTCTGCCTGGAAGTGATTACAAGTCAAAATCTGCCATAATTGCAATGGATCCTGCTCTTCCAAATCATCTTAACACGTCTTAACACTAGGTTTGGAAAAAAAAAAGGATTTCTCTGCGCACTTTTACCTCCTCATGCGAGGCTTGTTACATTCAGTCTCACCTCTCCTAGTTCACACCTGTGAAGCATCAAACCCTTATCCCATCTACTTTCCCATTACTATCAAAGTACAGAAGGTCAACAAGATTTTAAGGAAACAGGACAGTTGCAGGCTCTGAACTGTCTCACCAATAGCACTTGGGTATTCCTCTGAAAAGCTATCTTCAGTGTTAACTGATTTCTTTAGTGACCCATTATCAGTGCATTGCTTCTGCTTGCTTCAAAACGTATGATAACATTTTAATATTATATAATACAATATAAGAGAGCTATGTTTATACTCTCAGCGGCCAGTTCATTAACTACACCTGTAAAACTGCTTGCTAACGATAATATATCTAGTCAGACCATCATTTGGCACCAACTTGGTTTGCTTGATTCTACATGATTGGCTCATTTAGGGATAAAGGATGGTTTTAAGTGGCTGAACACTGTATTCTTGTTGTTGTCAAATGTACTGGTGGACTAATGCACAGGCTTTTCTAAGGTTTATGGTCCAAAAAAGAGAAAATGTCTGGGCATAAATGCCTTGTTGAGGTCAGAGGACAATGGTCAGACTTGTTCAAGCTGATAGAAAAGGAGCAGTAACTCAAATATCCACTCCTTATAAATAAGCTATGCAGAAGAGCAGCCAGTGTAGATGACCCTACAGGTGATGAAGCATGAAAATAGATAAATTAGAGTCCACTGCACAGTGTGGTGGCTGCTAGAAGGAATTATATGAGGAATTGTGCCTTCCTGTAGCGGGGCAGGAGCCATCTCCTGCTGTCTTCATCTGTCCCTGTAGTATGCTATGGAGTGGGTCAGAGGTGTTCTTTGTGATTGTAGACATCTTTGCAGCATCCACCTTTCTGACACCTGTCCTGTTCAGTTTCACTTCCTTGACTAACCTTTTCTATTATCTTGTTAAGTTTATTGGTGTCCTCGGGAGCTTGTCAGTCACTTCCATAATCATATCACTTCCCCAGAAGCAGATCTCCCATCCTAATGATCAAACAAAAATAAAATGGGAAATTATAATTTATTTTAAAAGGAAATATGCTCCATGCCTTCCAATGAAATGAATGGGTCAACAGACAGCAGTGCAGAGTCACACACATTCCTGGGAACTATTTGCACTTTCTTTGGAAAAAAGGTGGATGAAAAAAATTAAATGTGATGGAATCTACTGGTTAAGTTTTGCAGAGCTAAAATAGAATTCATTATTACCTCATCTATTCCTGTCTGGATCATTTCTGCAAGCTCAACCCAAGGGCAAGCTACAATGCATTGTAAAATGTGCAGAGAGAACCACTGGGTGCTAGCTGTCCCCCATCATTCTTGGTATTCATTCGTGGTGAGTAAGAGAGCAGGTAAAATATAGGTTCAATCTAAGCAGAAACCACAAATTCTATCAAAGATCCACAGCACCCGAACACATGCATAGCTTCCTTCCTCAAGCCACAATTCTCCTAAAACATAAATTCTCGCTATCCCTTCAGCAACTAATAACACACAGCACATAGCACTTTTGCACTTTACAGCTTTTTGCACACCCTCTGTATTGCACAAAATAACTGTGATTGCTGAATATACTCAAACAGAATCAAAAGTGTGTAGGTATGTGCACTTTGATAGCTAGTATAGCTCTATTATTCTATTGTGCATATTTGTTGTAACTGCACACCTGGAAGAATTTCTTAATTAAATAATTCAGGTTTTTTCTTAAATCTCTTCTGATGTCAAATTTGGACAGGTGTGGTATGGGTCGATACAGAGTACCAATACCATTGTTCCCTTTCTGGGTACTACAATATTTGTGGTCATTTATAGGGTTTAAATACGCAAACCATCAAAGACGAACTGAATCGTATGCATATAAGAGCAATGCTTCAAGCGACTCGCTTTGTCCAGGGGTAAGCAATAAAAATGAAAATAACACTAACAGACATTTATGTTAATAATGGCACATTATTCAGCCCCTGATACTTTTTCAATTTGTGTCCTTGGTTTGCTAAACTTAATTATAAATATTTAGATTTTCATGTTCGGCCATTTCTTTAGAAATTTCCTCAAACTTGTAGCAGTTCAATTATGTGCCTTCTAATTTTGATTGTGCTGAGACATCACTCATAATACACTGCTCACAGAAATAAGGGAATATTTTATTATGGGATAGCTCAATATGAAATATCCTCTAATTTTTGTGAGCAGTATATGTATGAGCACTGCTTTTGTTCTTTGCTTAAGTCCTCGATTTCTTTATCATGATGCATTTAAATTAAATGTGTGTATTGTGTAGTGTATTTTTCAGCACCACTGCAACACCTTGAAACTTTGACTGTGCAATGATTACAAGTTACAAGCTACCAATAGCTGTATAAAATACATGCCAAAAATAGTCATTACTTCCTTAATTTTTTGACAAGGCATTCAAATTCTGAATGTTTTCAAATTGAAGACAATATTTTATGGTAAAAAATGAGACTAGAAACTTCCACCCAGACACACACACACACACACACACAATCATTAAAAAACATCAATAGATCAATGGTAAACAAAAGAATGGGAGACTAGTACATTTTTCCACAACAGTCTCGTGTGTATCTTTAAGAGAGTTAAATGTTTTGGTTCTCTTTATTACTCTAAATCTGTTAGAGACTCCATTGCTCATTTTTAGGCATTAGGTGGAGCTCAGTGGATTCCTCCACTTTGATTTCCCTGCGGACTCTGGTTAAAGTTTTAATGAATTAAAAAAGCAAAAAAAAATCAGTGGGGCTTTAACTTTCTTCTTTTGGGACGCTTCAAATAAGGCACAGAGACGAATGTCAAAGCTGAGCAATACTGACAGTTTATGACCCGGGTAAGTAATTCCTGAAAGTTAATCATCCGGCAACTCTTTAAAAAGGAGAGAAGGATTGAAAGGGAGATGTGAGACGTTAATCTTTAAAGATATAATGACTCCTGCCACAGGTGAAGCTCTGGGACTTAAGAGTCAGATACAAGTTAATGGCATATTAGAGAATTTGAAAAATAACTCTATGCAATAAATGATTAAATGAATGAAGTGTAACAATGAGGGATTAAAGACAGCAACATTGTATGTAATTACATTACATGACAAATGATAGTCCCCATCATTGTCATCCATTTTGCCATGTAAAAAAATTGCCATGGATCTGATTGGAATTAAATTTTGCTAGAGTAAACTGAAGGTGAGAATGGTCAACATTATCTGACTAGCTGCACTCATTTCCTCTGTCATCACAGCTGTCATTTCATGTCAGCAATGCTTCAGCAAACTCCATTTCCCTAGTGCAGTCAAAAGCAGTATGTGTCCATCTCACCATTGGCTCCTCTAAAGTAATGTCCTTGCCATTAACTGCACATTAGAACACCACATCAAACTCATGAGGAGCTTTAATGTGGTCTTAAAGCCACCCATTAGAGGTCAATTATCTGGATTATGAGTGAGATTATATGAGTTATATGTAAGACCGAAATATGCAAAGATGCATTTCCTATGCAAGGTTAAATACTTATATTTACTATGATGAATTCCCTTCCAGTTAATAATACTCCATGTCCAAGCTTTGTGAATTATTCTGTTTTGCTTTTCCCTTAACTCTATTAATGTCTGGCCAGTAATTACCAAGAACAAATTTTAATATGTACTTTGCAATATTAAAGATGATATAATTTTATTGATTTATTAACATAATGTAATTAGTGGTCGCATCCATGACAAGAGCAAGATTACAGTTTCACTCCTCAAACAGTCTTAGACATGGTAAATGTAGAGACAAGGTAAACTAAACTGTCTTTTGGATGTGGAAGGAACCAAGAGCACACAGAACAACACAGAGAAATCCAAACAGGCATCAACAAAATATGTAAACTTTCTCAAAAATACACAAGGAAAAAAAAAACAAACTCCTGACTAATATTGTAATCAAGACTATTAGAGTAGAGTCCAAGTCAAGAGCGAGACTGGAAGTGTATGAGACGAGTCCACATCATGCTAGAATAAGTAGAAAGAAATGGAAAAATTAGTGCGTCATACGCCTAACATTCATTATATTTTTTATAATATTGTTTCAATATATTTTTTATGATATTAGTACTATTATTCTATATTGGGAGAGCAGGGGAGCTGGTGTCAATCCATTGTAGGGCACATACTCTTACACACTCATACACACATTCACGTGCTAAAGGGGACTTTAGAGACAGTTAGAGACAATTAACCTAACGTACATGTTTGTAGACTGTGAGAGGAAACTGGAGTACCCGTAGAAAATGCGGACACAGGCAGGGCATGCAGACTCTAGGGCTGCAACGAACGATTATTTTAATAATCGATAAATCGGTCGATTATTTTTTTCGATTAATCGGATATATAAATAAATATATTCAATAAATAAATATTTTTAAGTAGCAAAAGTGCAAAAGCTAAGAGATACGAACACAATGGCACAATACGTAACAGTGTGTAAATACCTAATTACACAAATTTGAGTAGCTCGAATGTTACCTTAATCCCTATCTAAATACATTTCATCCTGCCTGTACAGTGCAGTCTCCATTTATACTTTGTCAGAAAATTTAAACTTAATCATTAATTACCACAACTGTGTACAAGTTATATTTATTTATAAAGCACATAATTGCTGCTTAAGCTAATGACACTTGAATTAAAAGTAACACACACGTACTCCATTACTGCCATTATCCAGTTAACAGGCAAAAAAACAGCATTAACCGTGTTATGCCAGGTCACATAGTGTGAGTTCACCGTTACGTTTCCTCACTTTAAAATCCAAGAAACTCTACTGTGGTAACTCTTACCCTGCTGTTAAGCTTCCTTTAACTTCATCAGTTACTCCAACATGTTTCAGTTTCAGGTGCTGTATCATCACCGTTTACCTCCCGCGCCAAGTTAAAAAGTTAAGTTAAAAAAAACTTTTGAAAAGCTTGCATGTTACACATTTTTTGACGCGTGAAGTGTTCCCACACTTTTAAAGATTTAAGCCGAAACTTCTTCTCTGCGTCGGTCGTGTTTCTTTAAGAAGTTAATACAGTCTACAAATGTTAAATTGTTTAGAAATTTCCATGTCGCTCCGTTCAAGTCATTCTTATTTCTTTTTGCCAGCGTTGATGAAGCGCCGCAGGTGCCGTAAACGGATATATAAAGGCGAGTAAGACATAAATCGTGTGACACAACAAATAGTCTCCACACAAAGGACTTTCTCTCACTTTTTAGTCAAGAAGTCACCACATATGTCAACCTAATACAACAACATTTTTCGATCTATTTTACCATTGCAGGTGAAAACATAATAATAACCTTTCATTTTGCTCTTAAACAAACACTGTCTTAAACTATACTAAGTAAAAAGAGCAGGCAAATGTGAACAGTTGCAACCTTAATGTCAGACTGTTCAAACCAAAATGTGTTCATTGATTGGATACTAACTGAGAAGAGTAACATGTTTTCTCTGTCAGCCAGTCTGAGTACAAAACTTATTTAGATATGTGGAGAAATGAGTGATTTCTTGTGTTTGTCTGTATTGTTAATATTCAATAGTAGCATTCTACTAAATGCTGTAAATAGGAAAAAGTGATTAATTTCGATTGACTTTAAATATTAACAGGGCCATGAGGTCAAATTAAAATATTTTATCTTAGATGATTATGCAGATGTAGCCACCTATTATATAAGCTTCTGTGAAGATGTATGCATCTCAGGAAGCTCTGTTTACAAATAGTATGTGAGGAGTGGTGACCGTGAGGTAAATTAGTATGCACTTAAATTCACTTTCATCAGAGCCCCCATTGTTACAAATTACAATCACAAATTGCAGGCCAACATCCACCATAAATTCAATGGGACCTGCAAATCATTGTAACAATTTCTACGGTTAAGGTTTGAAAGACAAATGATTTTTAACCTCACTTCGAAGCCTTGTTACATTCAATCTGTTTCACCTCTTCCAGTTAACACTTTTTGTGGAGCCTTAAAACGTTATCCCATCCACTTTTCCATCACTGTCAAATTGCATAAGATCAACTGGATCTTAAGGAAAAGACAATCACAGTAGCTGGCCATGATTGTCTTATTAGAAACAATTTTCTCAACTGCTATTCTTACTTATTTTGTTTAATGAGTCATTAGTTCAGTGCATTGTTTCCCATACTAGCTCCAAGAAACAGAGACTTTTCTCAGTGAAAAGTTACTTGGCTGTGGACCAGAAAGTCCAGGGTTCAAATTCCACCTCTGCCAAGCTGGCTCAAGGAACCATTTTCATTGCTTTTTGAGCAAGGCCCTTACTAAAGAATTGATTGAACTCTATCTTTTGTAAGTCACTCTGGGTAAGAGTGTCTGCCAAATGCTGTGAATGTAATGTAAATGTAGGAAAAAGACTCTCAACTGAATGATTACTGTCTGGTTGCATTAACATTTGCAATCATGAAGAGTTTTAAAGACTCCTTCACTACCTTAAAGCTGCGACAGACAATTTCCATACGGTCTAATTTACATATAGATACAACAGGTCTGTAGATGATATCATAAATGTGGCTCTACAAACTTTCTCATTATAAACAACAGCATCTGGGCAGCATTATAGGCCACCTTCAAGTCTTTAGGTGGACTTTAGGCACTGGATGTCACTTTTCCCCTTCTCAAACCTGTATCCAGGGTGGAAGAGGAAGCACCTGGACATAACCTCTGTTACTTAATATTAGAATATTTGCCTTTAAAATGGAAACCATGAATAAGTATCCTAAAACTCCACACCACCTGACACCTGCAGGACTTTTTTTTTCCACAAGCCACATCCTAAAATAGGTCTCCTCCCTCATACTTTCCTTAACAAAATGGACACAGCGCATGTGCACTTTTTCCACAACCCCTTCATTATTGCCCAAAATACTATAAATAGTGCTTTCAATCCTAGTAATTAAAATGTGTATTCGGTAGACACATATGTGGACTTAAAGATATTTTGAACCCTTTAGAATTTTCTATATTTCTGCATAAATATGACTTTATAAACCATCAGATCTTCAGGCAAGTCCAGAAAAGATACCACAGTTAACCAAATGCAGTTACTACTGAACTGTACTTGGTCTTTTATTTTATTGAGGGAAAGTATTTTATCTGCGAGTAGGAAAGTATGTAAACCTATTGGATTGTAAATTAAGTCTATTTTATTTTCAATCACTGGGATGGTAGTCAGGCATTAGTGGCTGCCCTATGTATTTATCTAACTTGAAACTGTTAGTCTGATCTTCACAATACAATAGTATTTTGCCATTTTTGTTGGACTGTATTCTGAATTATATTAAATTCATTATATCAACAAACAAAAAATGTCACGATGTGTACATGAACTGAATCATGCAGCAATGGCAACTAATTACACACAATTCTTCTCAAATTGACATTGGAAGTCAACTCAGACAAAAAAGTTAACTTATTTATTTAATTTCTTCAGGCAAAGTAAGATTTAATCTTCTTTGAAGTGAATTTTGTTTTTTTTTTTTAGTCACACCATTCTCCATAAGCTGATGGTAGTCTCTAATGAGCCAATCACAATTTCTGTCAATTTTCATTATGCCTATTTCCTGTTTGTTTTCAATAGCAGGAAAGCTAAAACATTCAAGAGTCAAATGAATAAACACAGTTTTAGTGGATAAATTAATAACCTTCATATTATTTATACAATTAAAATAGATATTTACAGATATATACATATTATATGCATATTGTTCATTCAGATTTTTTTTTTGTATTTATTCATGACATTTGTTTGCCTTTTGCTTGCATTCCATTGCAGCGGCTTCCTGAAAATATTGCTCCAAATTCAGATTAAAAATGTTACCCACTTCAGTTCTTCATTATTTTGGTCCCAGACATGTCTTTTCTCATTATAATACATATTTGAGAGCAACATAAAATAGTTGTTTGTTGCCTGATGGCAAGAGAATTCAGTAGAGGGTTAACTTTGACAGTCCTCATTTATTTAAGCTAAAAAAAGGCAAAAAGAAATAACAATCACAAATATTCCTATCATTAACAGAGCATTCATAGATCAATGGTAAACAAAAGAATGAGAGAGTAGTAAAATTTTGTTTCATTACAGTTTAATGTGTACCTTTTTAAAACAGTTAAATGTTGTTGTTTTTTTTTTGTTCTCTTTGTCAGTCTAAAGCTGTTAGAGAACGACTTGCTCACTTTTAGGCACTAGCTGCAGCTAACTAAATTCATTTGCTGTTGATTTCCCTGTGGACTCTGCCTGAAGTCTTAATGAATTAAAATGCAAAAATAAAATAATAATAAAATAAAACCATGATCATTTCCACCTCCCCTTTTTGGGGGCTTCAAATACAAGCTACAGACAAATGTCAAAGCTGAACAGTACTGACAGTTTATGACAACAATATATAGTTAATAATAATAATAATAATGTTGTTGCTCTTTAAATATGAGGATAAGATTAAAATGGATAGGTAAGTGGTTACATTTTGAAGATATAATGACCTCTGCCACAGGTAAAGCTCTGAGCTTTAAGAGTCAGATACACATGAATGGCATATTCGACAATTTGAAAATATCCCCATGTATATCCCCATGCACTGCTTTTCTGAAGCACACTTTGTTTAAATGAATGAAATGTCAATGACTTTTAAAATGATGGACCCATTATTGGGTCATGCATTTTGTCTTGTAAAAAAATGCCAAGGATATGATTGGAATTTCATTTTGCTGGAAGCCCAAGGTGAGAATGGTCACCATTATTTGATTAGCTGCACTTACTTCCTCTGTCATCACAGCTGTCAATTTAGGTCAGCAATGCTTCAGCAAACTCTTTCTCTCTAGACAAAAGGAGTACGTGTCTCTGTCTCATTACTGGCTCCTGTATAGTAATGTCCTTGCCATTAACCACATATTAAAACACTGCATCAAACTTGTGAAAATCTTTAATGTGAGAACATTTAAAGACATGTTATTACTTATCAGTGTAATGTGGATTATGATTGCCTGCCTGTAATACATTTTATTTATTTCCTATTTTTTTTTGCCCTGCAAAGATGTTCTTGCATTGTAAACATACTGTATGGGCTCTATATTTATGATTAATGTTTAACAGTGTCTGTAAGAGCATGATATTTTACCTCTTGTAAAACACTTAACTTTACAAAATACCTAATTTCCAAGATTTGTATATAGCTATATTACATTTTTCACTCTAGCAAGGCTATTACTGAGCAGTAATTTTCAAGAACAGATGTGCCCTGACCTTTATTATGTACTTAGCCATTATAAAGACATCATCTCATAATAATGTATTTAATATGGCACGTAGTGCACTAACCATACATGTACAGTGAAAGTGAATTTTCTGTTTGCTCTCAGTCTTTGAAAATGAGTGCAACTGATCTTAGGATGATACAAGTGAACCTGTTTAAAGTCAGAGTAAAAATGTAACACATTTTATGGTGCATCTTTTTATGGTACAGCTTTAAGAAACACAGCTAAACCTAAATATAAGTATTTTTACTTACTGTAACTGAATAGAAATACACAATTTTAAAAACACCTCTAAAACGTTACGAGACCTGTCATCCAGTTTCATCTTTTGGTGGGAATGCTGGTTACAGCTGTTCTGTTCTACTCTCTAGACTGCAGTTAGGGAGTCATATACTGTGGTTCATAAGACAAAAAAGAAATTTTTCAAGCTATTGCTCTGAAACATAGGGCACCACGGTGGCACAAGTGGTTGATGATCTGACGGTATCAAGATTGTAAAAGTTGTGTTTGTTTTGTGTTATGTGTGATAAATAGTGACATTGTATTTTCCAGTTTGAGCCGTTTGATTAAGGCTAAAATAGGTGAACCCACTAATTACACATTGTGCCATATATGTTGTGCGTGTTGCATTGTGTGTTCAAAGTGGTGGTTCAGTTGGCTACCAAAAAGAAAGTTATAAGTTAAAACCCTAGATACATCTGCTTCAGATGGGCCCTTGATCAAAACTTTGAAACTTCAACTTTTCAATTCAGTCAGAAGTCTTTCTGGTTATAAACGTGAAAAATGTATTAATTTCACTCAAATTCATGTTATGTCACATTCATATTTTCGAAGAAACTGTAGAAATTAAATTACAAAAGCAAATCTGACCAACCAAACACCAATTTAAAGGGAGACAGCATGTGTACCAGGTGCACTTTCAATATCATGTGGCCTGACTTGCAATGAGGCAGATTTAGGTTTTGAAACTAGGCATAGATAAGCACTTAAGAAATCTAAAAAAGTACAAAATCTCAATATATTGTCTTTCTGTTAATGATTAGGACAGACTGTTGAAAGTAACGTTCGTTGTTTGCAATGAAACTGTGCTATGAGCTTGCAGAGTTCAACAGTTCAATAAGGAACACTTTGTTTAATAAAAATGAATTCCTTTGTTGTAGAGGGAGTCTTTTCTGCTACCTTCCAAAATATGTATTTTACATCTAAAACATTATGCAAGCCACAAATTCAGAGCCTAAAATACTGTACAAACCTATTGAGGTCACCAGGGTCAAATATGGTAATGGTTTATTTTTCTTTCCGCCTCAAGTTTGTTTATCTCACAAGGAGTGAAGGACACTTGCTGTGACAGCATGTTTATTCCCAGATCAATTGTTGGCTTTTTGCCTATGGCTCTGCTATTGGATTTGCATAGTAATGGCAATCTTATTCCTTCATTTACAACACAAATAATTAAATAAATAACTTCCAGTATACTTTTTTCCAGGTACTGGAGAGCATGGCACTAATGGCCTATGCTTACTGTCTAATGCAAAATTCGGTGTTGCACCATATTATACCTTAAACTAGTGTCCTTTCTATCTGTACTTACCAAATGTTTGTTGACAGTCAGGCTATTAAGTGATCTAGTTGTTTATTTATGTGTTCAGTTGGCCTGTGTGTCCTGATATTTTACTATTTTACTTAAATGTCACTACTGTCAAGTTTGACAGAAACATAAAGGCACAGAGCGACAATGCAAAAGCAGCTTTATTAAAAAACAGTGCAGAGGTGTGAGCAGTACCTAGGCAATAACAAATAAAAAAAGTTCTATAACCAGAGGAGCAGGCAGGATGATCAGGCACAAAGAGCAGGGTAGAATTGATATCCAAAAAGCAGACCCATGTAGATAACTAGAACAAGAAGTAGTTAAGAGATAGCAATACCTTCAGCATCCTTATGCATTCAGTAACAGTCAGAATGAATGTTGTATGTATGATTAAAAGAATAAATAAAACCTATATTGCCCCCAAGAGGAATTTGTCTTGCACACAATGAAGCCATATTGAACATGACACCAACAAATAACACATGAAAAAAACAGCGCAATAAACATTTATATAAACACTAAACAATCTAGAGTAAATCTTGTAAAGTAACAGGTTGCAAGGAGGATATTTTCCTTAAACCTCTTTATGCCAATGCTCTAATGTTCCCCAGTGGCAGCGACCTCAGCAGAATAAATCACAAGCCCATACTTCGTTCAAGAATGGAGGAAAATGGTGAATAGTTGAAAAAGCATACCGTGTCATCATGTCATACATCTCCATAAATCTGTTCCAGTCATGTTATCATCGTCATGTTAAATGTCCTTTATTAAAATAAGTGAACCACTGTGATACCACGTTGGTGGAAGAATCCTGTGATCGAATAACAATTAATCAAAACATCTTATGAAAAAGAAAAAGTGTCACAGATGGTGGTACCGTCTGTCAGTCAAGACTGATAAAGGAGCCAAAGAATACCCATTAGACAGGGAGTTACAAGCCAAGTCAGCCCACGAGCATTTCATTTGAATGGCCACAACGAGCCTCATTTACCTCTCTCCTTCCCTCCATCATCATCTTTCTCTCCCCCACAGTGCCAACACCACATGGCCATGGTCAAAGTGACTGCTTTCTGCTGGCAGGTTTCAGGTGATAAATTAAAACCGCAGCGGCACAGGCGATCCCAGAGACAGCTCAGGGATGTAGAGAGCAAGCTGAATGAAGGAATGATTGTGACTGAACAAGGGTGTCAATGACAGTAATTAGGAGCATCATGTAGTGTACGTGAGTGAGTTTGAATGAAATATCTGTCTTCTTGGCGGGATTAGCTATCCATGGTAAATAGATTGAATATTATTGTTGCTAACCTAATAATAATATGTAATGGGATTGCAATTGCTTAGGGGCAGACCCAAAAAATGTCTGCCCCTAAGGTGAGCATGGCATGAACTCATTCAATTCATGGCAGTGCAGTTTCAGTAGCAACAGATTGAGAATGTGCAACAGTACACAATAACATTCACTAAAGAAGGGATTTGTTTGTTTACTTAACGTTGCTATCAGCATCATTTGGCAATTTCAGCAACATAACACAAGGTTATACACAAACACACACACACAGGTCAGTGTCATTTTAAAGTAATCAATTAATTTAACATGCATGTTACTGTGGGAGGAAAACGGGAGTACCAAGAGTAAACCCATGCAGACACAGGGAGGACCCAGGCCGCTTTACCCTGGGATTGAAACCAGGACCTTCTTGCTACGAGGTGGAGTTACCCACCAAGCTGCCTACAAAAAAAGGAAACAATACAAAATGAGACAAAATAAATACAAAAGAAACCAACAAACTGACAATAAGGCATGTCTCCATACATCAAATAAATATTTATTTGTCTACAAATTTTACCATTTACCACTTCTCTCTTTAGTTATGTTCCCTTTCTCCTCTAGCTAAACTCAGGTGGATCTTTATCACCTCATAAGCTCCACTTTAACAGTTAGTGGACCATTAAATAACTTTAATTTTTGTTCCTTGGGTTTAATCAACTTGATGCCCATACACATCTGCATATGCCAAAATTTGTTTAACTTTACTCTCTGATTTAAAATCAATGCATTAAAATGAGCAGAAAATGGCATATATAAGTTAATTTTCTCTGAAGGTTGTCTTAAATTTCCATTTAGAAAATCAACAACACATGAAATTTGATCAGGGGCACCTGTATTTTTCAACAAGACTTTGCATTTAATTTGTTGTAGGTCCTTTGATTGATTATACTGTACTTTGTTACAACAAGCAATGTGGACAAGTGTTGAAAGTACAGAAAGCTGGCTGTTTTCCCTTTATGCAGATGTAAATTTAAACACCATCTGGCAGCCCTGCCTAGGTGTTTCTGTGACACATCTTTTTTTAGCCCTTTGGTTCTCACGTATGTTGTTGCAAGAGATGTTGCTTCAGAATGTGAGCTAAGGCGTAGTTTAATTTGTCAGGGTATGTTACAAAATTATAGATTAAATAAAGACATTTTACAATAAAATAATAAATCAATTTTAATTTTAAAAATAATGATTTTGCATTGTATTACATAAAATACATATCATATACAATAGGAAAACATAACTCAATATTTGGTACAGAAATTAAAATTACAAAGGTCAGACATTGCCTGTAGTTCTTGTCCAAGTTTGCACACATTAGGTCTACTCCTCCATGCAGATCTACTCCAGATCTTTCAGGTTTCTGGTCTGTCAATGGGCAACGTTGAGTTTCAGCACCCTTTAAAGATTTTCGACTGGGTTAAGGTCTGGAGACTGGGACACTTAAGGGCTTTGAAATGCTTTTTACAAAGCCACTCCTTATTTGGCCTGGCTGTGTGTTTCGGATCGTTGTCATGCTGGAAGACCCAACCATGACCCATCTTTGGATGGGGAAACCTCCTTCCCTCAGTAAAAGCATCATTCTCCCTTCTATATGGTGTAGTCATCCTGTCTCCTTTGCAGAAAAGCAAATATTAGGTGATCAATCTCTCAACTTAATGAATTTTTACAGAATGTTTTAAAATACTCAAATAAGAAGTCAGTACAACACTTGCCCTAAAGAAGTTACAAACTATGCCACAGTGTAGAATTATATTAACTGTCCTTTTTCTAATAGTTAAGCTTATTAGCAGTAACTGCACTTGAATATAGAATAATAATAATAATAATAATAATAATAATAATAATAATATGATCTGGAAGGAAATTATGTGAAGGATGTATGTATGAGCGAGCAAGATGGACAAGGGTAAAAGGGGACTTTGACATGTTGATTGGATTCGTTTTTTAATATAATTATTGTGAACTTAATGGCTATAAGGACTTTATTCTAAAACTATTACCTTGAAGGACTTTAAAATAAAACAAACATACCATAAATGTATAAACTTTGAAATTGTGATGTGAAGTGATGTATAGTTGTTAACCCCACATACAGTACATACACAATAGCAAACATTCTTGTTTTTGTTAATAGAGTTAGGTGATGTCACTTGGGAAATGCAGCACTCTCCTAAGATGCTAAGTGAACACCGCAGTGACCTGAGTATGAATAATGGTGTAATCTTCTAGATAGATCTGGCATCACACACAGGCTCTACTTGCTATGCCTGAGAGAAAATACTGGCAGCTTATGCTGCAACAGTGATGCCCGTCGCCCAGTAAAAGAGTGACAGTGAATTCTACTTGCGTTGACAAGTTGTGTGCAAGTTGGTGACTTCGATACCGTCTATGGGATGTGACCTTTAACCTCCCAATTTAATTTCCATATATATTTCTTGAATATCTCTTCAACATACATCTGGTGACATTTATATATAGTTTTTTTTTCCACACTGTGTCTGAGTTACTCACTCTATGCCAATGCCAAGTTGTAGTGCCTTAGTTTTGGTTTTGGTCATACCCTCAAACCCCCACCAATAAAAAATAAATAAATAAAATAAAATGTTAAACCTGTCTGTCACCAACAATGCAATGATCTCTACAAGGAATTACCAGGGTGAGCATCAAATCATTGCTGTGACCTCAGTGCTTCTCTCCCATGTGACTCAATTCTCTTTCTCTCTCTCTCACTCTGTCTAGCGAGTTCCAAACAACATAAGTAATACCCTCTGTACTCACTTCAAGGATAAATTCATACACTTTAGTCCTAAATATCAAAAGCAGCCTTGGATTGGTTTCACAATATGATGTGAACCTGGAGCACTTTATCTGAAGTTGTACTGGCCTAAGCACAGAAATACTAACCTGTACAGATAAAATTCATGTTTACACTAGAAACCAATATGTTTATTTGTAAAGTAGGCATGTCTGGCAAACCTTTCTATTCGAAACTGCAAACAAATATTCTGACATTTACCAACAGTTCAAATTTATCAACAACTCAAATCTTTCTTTACCATGTGTCCAGTTAAAGAAGGAAAACTGAAACAACTGTAGTGTTTTACCTATTTTATACTTGTGCTAAATATGGTGTTTAAATTGGGTTTAGTTCCATTGTTCAATATTAATAAATAAAGTGTTAACATTGGTGATTGCAAATTGAATAAAATGCAGATAATAATCCTACAAAACACAAGGGACATCTATATATTGGATAGGAGCGACACCTTAAGAGAGAGTGAATTATTATATTGCAAAAAAATTGTTCCTGTAAGTAAGAAGCATCTCTATAAGAGTGGAAGTTATTTGGTCAGAAAGAGCAAGTCCTCTGTGGTCAGAGAGCATGTCTCTGTTTTCTCCAGTGGTTGGGCTGAACATGAAAATGTCAACATGATGGGATGTGACTAGGATAGAGTTATAGGCAACTCCCAAAAGACAGCTTGAAATGTCCTTTAACCATATTTGAGATATTTTTGGTAGATTTTCCTACATACTATATTTTAACAAACATCCAATTAATGTCCATTCATTATTAGAAACGAAGTTCTGGTATGTGTTGCACACAAATACTTTAAGTCATTGCAGTTTTCTCTGTCAAGAAGATATGAAATAGAAAGGTTTGTACTCTGCTTAAAGGTTTATAGTGTTATTTCATTGTTTGTTCTGGAAATGTGATTCTTCTAGCGGACTCATTCTCTCTTGGTTGTGTGCAGCCAGCGAAAGTATACTATTTATGTTTACGTTTCACCACACACGATTGTATTTTGATTATACAGAATCTCTATCAGATTAACATATAGTTTGCACTCAGTTTTCTTGTAAAAAATACCCTTTAAATTTACATTACATTTGCCTGAAAATATTATGTGACTATGATAATGTCACTCTGACTTTCTTCAGAGAAAGTCATGCAACTCTTAACTGGTGCAGATCTTTACTGTGAAATCAGCTGAAAGTTAAATAACACTTTTCAGCTACGGCCATGGCACCCTGACTGTCTTTCCTCTTAATTTGTATATTATTTTTTATTTATTTTTCCAAGTCCTATCTCGTATATCCAACCTTACTGAGTGCTTTGTTACACTGGGCCACTTTTACTGCCCACACTGTTAAAGCAAAAGCCTTGGTATTGATTGGTTCATTGTGCAGAATGCTCGATACACATTGCATTTATATCTGATCAGCAATTTTCTCGTTTGCCTCAGTTTGTGTGATGTAGGTGATCGATTTTGCAGGATGACTTTTGGTATTCTCCACTGTAGTCTTTTGATATTTGCTGCCCTGCTCCTGGGCATAGCCTCTTTTTAGTGTCAGCCTAAAATGTTAAGATGAGAACTTTTTCCCAGCTCCAAGGCATGTGGGATCATAAGAAGGTCAGGGTTGTAAAAAGAGAAACTACTAAAGCATAAAGGTACACTTCAGATCTGGTCTCTGCGATAAGATTTTTTTTTTCCATTCTATTTTACTTGCAACTCTGTTTTCCTTGAATTTAATTACACCCTTAGATATCTCTGTGTATATTAGAGCACCCAGAAGAAACCCGGTAGCCAAACGCACTCAATTGGCTGAAAGCGCGCGCGCACACACACACACACACACACACACACACACACACAGAGATAGAGATAGACCTTCTGAAGCAGTATTGCAGGTCAAAGTGATAGACAGAAACAGACAGGAGGAGACTGGTGGTAGAGAGGAAGAATGTAGTTTTAAACAGATTTTTTTTTTCATTTCTATCGGACTGTGACTTTTATTATATTAGGTCATATTTTAGTCTAATATTGTTATGAAATTAATGTTTCAAAGCAAAAAAAATGCTTTTAGAATTTATACCTTGAAATGTCGTAGCAGCTATTTTGACTGTATACATTATGAAAAGTGTTTTTTTTTCTCCCATAGCCAGCTGTTTTCACAAGCATTCCAGGGCATCTGGATACAGCTACTTTTAACCTCAGAAAACATTCTTGAAATTCTACTTTAAAAAAAAAACATTTTGATCTACTAAATATGGCAATGGAAAAAACACATCACTAGGATAATACAACATTGTAAAATTCCCAAAATTTGAGCAGGTCACACAAAAGTAAAGAATGTGCAAATGGCAGTGCCATTATCTCAGGTTACCACTCCAATAGATTGCAAAGAAAAGGAAGCAGTACCAGCTGAATAGATACTGTAAGCAAACCAAAATTCATGCTTTTTGTCACAAAAATCTCATAAACAGGCAGCATGTTCTTGGACAGGCTGTTCTGCTTGCTAACATTACTTGAGGAAATAACCTGATATTAGTTTAGACTCATTTTGGATTACATTATTAATTTATTATTGCACAGAGCACAGGTATAATACTAAAAGGCAGTCCAACATCTTAACCTGATTTTGCAATCATAGTAAAAGTAGAATGAATAAATAAATAAATAAATAAATGGCATGAATAAAAGTACACTGAGCAGAACAGTATTGAATATGAATATATCTAGATCGTGTATACAATATATTTGTGTAATATAAAGTAATAATGTATTATGTGCAAAACAGTTATATCAGTGCTTTGGTTCATCAAATATTTATTCGGGCAGCATGGTCATTGTCATTGACTTGTGTATTTATGACTAGTCCTGAGATGGACTTGTGTATGGATGTAACCCTGTGTGTGCCGCTGGATGACCACTGATGCCAATAAGCGATATTAAAGAAGCCAAATAAACAAGGAAACATTTTTTTCTTTAGAGTTTATCCATGTGTGTCACAGTGGATGTGTGTAAATGCATTTGCCTTGAGAAAGGTAGGTGTCTTGGTGCTGCAGGTTTCCCCTTCCAAACTCTCAAGGAAGTGTGTGATATGGCTCCAACAATATTCTAAATTAGTTCTGGATAAATGGTAAATAAAAAAGATGCTGCAAAAGCTGGACAGTCCTTTACATTTGGTAGAAAAGGTTATTGTTGTAGCTCTGTGGGATAGTTTCCCTCATTTAGCCTCACTTCTCTCAGAACTGGCCAATTGTGCCTCTGGGGTGACTGACTAGGCAAAGAGGTACTGCTGGGACTTAGACCTGGGACTAGATGCTTTTTTATCTTGACTGGAGTCCACCTGTGATAAATTTTGTTGTTTGGACTTTGTTTGGAAAGACACACACCTGTCTATAAGGTCTCACAGCTAACAATACCTATAAGGGCATAAACCAAGCCATACTGAGGAACACACTACTGGCTTCGGGATTTTTTTTCCTTTTTCCGTTACAAGGTATTTTTCACACAAGGCTGCAAAAGAACAAAATGTGAAAAAAGTAAAAGGTTCTGAAAATGTTCCGATTGCATTGTATGTATACAATATGAATAATTTGGGACCACCCCTCTGACTGGAGTCGATCACTAGTGTTCCCTAGTTGCCAAAACGGGCATCTCTCTTCACTGTTTCCTGAACCTCGAGCTGGCAAAATGACACTAGTAGTCTGAAAAGAAAAGAAAAGCTAAATGTCATAAAAGCCCTTTAAAAATGGTATAAATGAACAGGTGCAAGGCTCTTTAGATGCTGACCTTTCTCTAGGTCTGTTCAAGGTAAATCTTTATGATTCTGGGATAATGGACATGAAATGAGCTTTGAAATACATGAGCAAGGCTGCCATTGAAAAGCAGTTGTTTAAATATCTTAAAAGCAATTTGTTTAGAAATGAGCGGTGGCATCGTGATATGGTGAGTATTGTAAATGTAAGAATAATAAATCTCTTCTTTATCCACGATTTCATGGTAATACATTGTTTCTTGTCATAACCTGAAACACCAGGTTACTCTCAGAAAGAAGTCATTTACATGAATCTTTTATCAGAGTAATAAAAAGTAGCTGCATTTCAGTATACTGCGCTAGATCTTTACAGATTGTTGTGGCATAGGACGATGAGGACTATAAAAATTCATAGTCACATACTTTTTATGCTACTGCAGTGGTTCCCAAATTTATACCTTCCCCACGTTTTTGTAATTCTTAAGATTAATTTAATAGATTAACTCTCTCACTCTGTCATACCATACTGGTCACTGAAAGTTCAACATGGCACCTCATGGCACAGAACTCTGAGGATCTGAATGAAATAATAGTTTTTTAATACATAAAACTGTCCTAGACTATTAGAAGATTGCCACAGTTAATGTGAACTGCAGTGCGGTGGCCAAGATAATACAGCGGTTCAACAGGAAAGATTCCACTCAGAACAGGTATGGCCATGGTCGACCAAAGAAGTTGAGTTCACGTGCTCACTATCATATCCAGAGGTTTTCTTTCGAAAATAGATGTAGGGGTGCTACCAGCATTGCTGCAGTGGTTAAAGGGGTGGGGGGGACAGCCTGTCAGTGCTCACCATACGCCACACACTGTATCAAACTGGTCTGCATGGCTGTCATCCCAGAAGGAAAGCTCTTCTAAAGATGATGCAAAATAATGTTTTTCCTCAAACAGTTTGCTGAAGACTAGCAGAGTAGACATGTATTATTAAAACCATAATGAAATACAACTTTCAAATTACCACTTCCTTGCTACAGAGGCTGAGGGTAAAGGTCAAGCATGTCTCCAGACCTAATTGCTATTGAACCTCTGTCAAGGAGCGCAAGTTTTTTAATATCCACAAGTTCCGTGATGTTGTCATGGAGGATTGGAAAAGGATTCCAGTGCCAACCTGTGAAGCTCTAGTGAACTCCATGCCCAATAGATTTAAGGCAATAATTGAAAATAATGGTGGCCACACAAAATATTGACACTTTGATCGCAATTTGGCCATTTTTACTTTTTTGTTGCCAGTGGTTTAGACATTAAGGCACAATTACAGTTATACAAGCTGAAGACAGACTACTTTACATTGTACAAGTGTTATATCTTCAGGGTTGTCACATTTAAAAAAATAAAAATATATATATATGTGTGTATGTATATATGTATGTATGTATGTATGTATATGTGTATATATATATATGTATGACTGTTCAACACAGTACAAATCTGCATTCTAATTGTCTTATGGAGGTTCCCTTTGCCATTACAAACTTTAAGTCATTTACTGGACACCAAATGCAGATTGCCTGCTTTGTCATTCTCTCACAAAGTGGTTTATAGGTTTACAGAACTGAGTGCAGTACAATTACCCTGGAAAAAACCCTCCCATTTCAGTTTGAGCTTAAAATTGGCTCGATTTGATTTATCCATCCAATAACATTCATCGTTTTTGATGTGCCAAACGATATTGCTTAAATCAAGTCACTTTTATCCTAAGAAGATTGCTTTTCTATCAAGACATATAGTACTCTTTTATAAAGGCATAGTTGAAGTGTGTAATAGTGGGTAGACCATGTGTATCATGGATCACAGGTTTGACACTGGTCACCAGCAGTGCAATTCAGCGCAAGGACATTTTATATTGTGTAATTTATAGCACTGTGCCTTTTCACTGGAAATTGCCTTATGGTACAATTAGTCATCTAAATCCAGAGCTACAGTGGTGCTTAACATTGTGAATTTGTGAACCCTTTTTTATATTTCTGCCTAAATATAACCATAAATATATAAGACATTATTACATTTTCACAAATCCTGAAACTAAAAAGTACTTAGATAAACAAGCGGGAGAAATAAAAGCAGTTTGTAATTTAATAATTGAAAAAAAATATCAAATATTACATATTTACATACATATTTGATATATATATATATATATATATATATATATATATATACACTACCGTTCAAAAGTTTGGGGTCACCTAGACAATTTTGTGTTT
>JAVSBV010000127.1:6830370-6852652 GCA_033117975.1 Parotocinclus spilosoma | reverse complement strand
GTTTCCACTACTGCGCATCTGCATCAAAGACAGCACGGCAGAAGGCAGACGCAGCAGTGGAAACTGCCGTAGTTTGGAGAGAAAAACAAAGTTTAACCCGCCCTAAAAAAAAAAAAAAACGACGCATCGACTATTCAATTAGTCGTCGACTAATAATCTAATAAACAAGACATAATCGTGACTAGTCGACTAATCGTGGCAGCCCTAGTATTAACCCACACTTTAACCCTTTGATGGCCACGGGACATATTTGCCTTGTACTTTTAAATGTGATTGAATCATCATACGGTCCTAAAAGGGTTAAGAAAGACACATTTAGGGCATTTTTCCCTGCAACACTTTACTTTAAGCCTTTTAGGACAATAAGTTGTCTCATTCGCATTTGGCGTCTGGCGTATGGGACAAATTTGTCCCCTTGTAAGAGATGTTACTCAGATGGACGTTAGGAAGTGCATAACTGTATGTAACACTAAATGACTGAGTTAAATTATATAGTAGAACAGCATTTTTGGTAGATACTTGGTACAGATTGTAGACCACAAATCGTTACTGTGTAAAATGATTACCACGTTTGCACACTTATTATTGTTTGAACTATATAAGGCAGATAGATGGAAAGTCAACTTGTATAGAGTGGCAGAAGTGACATGTAGAAGTCAGCTTGCACTGATTCCAGTTTCTGTTCAGGGTGTGACGCTGATATCTGATACTGATCCGACATTGATGCCCTCACATTAATGGCTGCTAAGTTATGTGAAGCAATAAAGGCATGGTGGTGGGGTGATGTTTTAGTCAGAGTATATCATGTGCTTACATGCAAAGCGTTTGTTGTGTCTGGTAACATCACACAGGCTCAGAACGGTATTAAAAAGGAAAATGTGTTGCATCACCATGATAAAGATCTAGTATTGAGACTCGTGACACGTGTGATTTGGAATGAATGGCTATTTGAATCTAGAACTCAAGTATTCAGATGAGACATTTAATTTGTAAATATATTCAAACAAATAAGTTTGTTTTTATTTTAGTTTTTTTTTTTTTTACATTTCTTACCAGTGTGTTTTTGTTGCACTCACAAAACCTTCCATTAATAAACATTAATTAATTCATCCTTAACAATAACCCAATAACCTTAGTGTCCAATTCGAAGTACATCGATGATATACTTATTCTAATTATTTTCACTGTGTCAACGTGTGCATGTAAGTAAATTTAAGATGTGCATGCTGTTTTTCCAGTTCATTATAGAGGACATGAAGCAGCAGCACACGAACAAACACAGCAACCTGCACCGAGAGGACCAGCATATAACCGTAGAGGAGCTGTGGAAAGGCTGGAAGACGTCTGAAGGTGAGAAAGTGTGTTAAGAGTAAATTAATACTATGAGGGATATTTGGCCAGAATAGTTCAAAACACACATTTTAAAATCAAACCTTTCTTCTATTGTTCTTGTATTTGAGGAATGAGTGGATATGTTGGGGCACTGGGTGTTAAATACCTCTAGACCATCTTTTTTGGGTGGTTTATAAAATATTTATAAGAAATGTATTTGACTCTGACATATGACTATCGAAAATGTTACATACAACACTGTGGCCCAGAATATTTATGCTTTGTTTGTTTGTTTATTTCACGTCACATCAGCGCCATTGGCTGTTCACAACAGGAGCGATGTTACATTAATACGAGTCAAATTCACACTAGTCCGGTTTAAAACAACCAGTTAATCTAATGCATGGCTTTGGAAATGTGGAAAGAAACCAGAGAACCAGGAGTAAACCCACGCGGACACAGATAGGACATGCAAATTCCACTCAGACAGAGTGCAAGGTTGGGATCGACCCAGGGATCTCGACCCGGAGGAAACTCAGCTTATATATATATATATATATATATATATATATATATATTAGAAATATAAGAGGACTTGCAATGATCACACAAATGGAATATGAGCTGGAAATGAAACTAGGAAACTAGAAACACAAAATGAAATTGTAACTAATTACAATTAAGCTAACCTTCATCACGCTGCCACATTGTGTGTGTCTGTGTGTTGTTAGTCTAACGCAAAACTAAATACAGCATGTGTCCGTGAATCAAAGGTGTTGGTGTGTTCCTGAATTGTGACCTGCATTGTATTATGATAGATATCTTACATAATAAGGCAGTGTTCTCTATACACACAAGCAGCTCCCATTATACATCTAGGCTTTATTCAGAAGGAAAGACCCTTTAACAATGCCTTGTATTGATGTAGTAAAACAAGGGCTTCTTTTTGTTTTGTGTTTCTGTGTTTCTGTGACTCGTATTGGTGTTGATGTATAAGTGATGTCAGGTCGTGAAGTCTGGGATAACTGGTTAGTGTAACCTAATCTGATGCACCCTGATAAAAATGGGTCTTTCACCTGACTTTGAATAAACCCAAACAATATATTGTGTACAGTGCTATAGAAAACCATCACACCCCATCTGTTTTTGTCTTACAGCCTCATATCAAAATACAGGCCACAGATTTATTACTTTGTTGTGCCAACTTTGGTATTCAATCTGTTCAGATATATTTCTGCCAGCTTTGCACATCTAAACCATGGAACATTTGCTCATTATTTCTTGCAGAATTGTCAGCAGCAATGGGCTGTCCCACTACAGATTTGGGTCATAGTTCTGACTTGGCCACTCAGGGGTTTTCATCTTTCTGTTGTTTCTGATACTGCTTTCCTAGCAGAGGTAGATAGTTCCCTGCACTTTTTCAAAAGGCTGTTTTGGTCCCCTGCATTTTATGCCGTCCAAATAAAATGCTACTCTTTATTCAAATAAACCGGGCCAAACACTAGAACCAAGCGCAAAACGTCTGCTCAAGCTGAAGCCAGTTACCTTTTAGATCGTCCACAAGCTCATCGAATGGCTCTGCCGTTTCTTGCCAGCATGCGATTGGCTGTCCCTGCTGTCACTTGATCTGCTTGTAAATGGCGACAGAGCGTAGTTTCACACACTGGTGTTTATCTAGTTGGTCAGGACAGTCCATGTTGATCTGCACTGCTGTTCTGCCTGGGTCATGTCAGCTACACAGTACATTTTCAGTCACATTTTAATTTCAAAGGTTTTATTCACATTAACGTTTGATTGTGTCTGTGTGCGTTCATGTGTGTTTGGAAAAAAACGTTTAAAAAACTTCTTTAGAAATAAAAAAGTTTTTGTCTGCTATGCTCATCTATGTTGCAAAAAATGAAAATATCCTACTTTTGTGAGATAGGATTTCCTGTTTAAACTCTCCTGTAGCAAATTGACATAACATAATAATTAATAGAATTGCAAATCAGAGTAAAAATTTAAATAGTTTACAGATATCCAACACCTCCTTCAAAACAATCACAAAACCCATCATTTCAGACTGACCTACAACATTTGACCCCTATACAACTGACATCTGACACAATTCATGTATGATTATTATTATTATGATGATGATGATGATGATTATTATTATTATTATTATTATTACTATTATTATTATCATCAGTAGTAGTCGTAGTAGTAGTAATAGTATTTATTTGATTTATTTTTTAATTACTATTTTATGTATTTTTTGTGTGCAGGAACTGTTTAAAAAAGACCAACAATGAATGTTTGAGGGGAAAAAAATCACGTTTGACCCACGGAAATTAGATTTTATACATTCATATTTTAGAAGAATAAATGACATATAATTATTGTGAAACTGCATAAAAATGCAGACAATTCTCTGTTACACCCCACCACCCCCACCCCCACCACCACCACTTCCACCACATTCCCTTAGAACATCGCCACCCATCCACCCTGTGCTCAAGTCAGTTGTGTCCTCTCCATCTTTAAAATCAACATTTTGTCCATGCCTGGCTTTAAACAAGCAAAGTTTGCAAATAAGGAGGTGCCAGATGCTACACTAAGAACACGACTTTTGGCCCCAACTGCATAAATCCTGCATTATTTAAACAAACCTCCATCCTTACCACGAAAACCAGAAGCAAGACTTAATTGATTTGCAATAACGGACTGTACAAGCAAAACATATTAGCCTCCACAATAGAATTCTGTCTAAAAGTGCAGCCGTAGCCTTGCAGATACGTTTTTTATGGATATTGTTTAAATAGGGTGGGGCACAAAGTTTGAGAAACATAGAAACTTATGAAAGTGGCATATCGAGAGCCACTGAGTTGTTGAAGTACATCCTATTCTACTGCTTCTGTTTTTTTCTCCACAGATTCCATGCCTGTATGATTTATATTAGAAATCTGTTGGCAGTGAATGCAGCTGGAATAACACAGATGATGTAACAGCTTTCTCTCTCTCTAATTCTCTCTCACACGCAGTTCATAACTGGACGTTGGATGATGCAGTCCAGTGGTTGAAGGAATCTGTGGAACTCCCACAGTATGAGACAAACTTCAGGGAGTTCAGAGTTAATGGCAATACACTACCTCGGTAAACGTGCACACAAACACGTGTGCCTACACACACACACACACACACACACACACACACACACACAGAAATGGTCATCACTTAAGAATGAGCTACTGAATTGACCATATGTCACACTAATTTCACAACTGGCTGTAAAAAAACGATTCTTGAAATAGCAGATATTTGTTTTTTATATTATTTGGAAGCAGTCCTTCACCTACCACCCATTGAGAGAACATTTGGTTGCAAACGAACTTGTCAAGCACCGTTTTCGATTAAGTAAGAACGTAATGTACTGTTTCTTCTAAACGGTCTCTTCTGTAGACTTGTATAACAAGTTTTTAACACTGTAGTTGTTTTAGCAGGAACCTGGCATGCCGACATGAATTTATAGTAATAATTTATATAAAACCACATAATCAACAAACATATGATTCATGCATACACCCCTAGAGACAAAGCTTTGCAATAGTTTCAAGTCACAAAAATAGGCTGATGGAACCATGTAACTTAGAGGAAATGGATAGAAACAGACAATCGTTGAAAAAAAGCGAAGAAAACACAGAAAAAAGAAAAGGCAACACAAACACAGAGACCACAAATTTGCATTGAATAAAAAGTAAATAAAACTGAATAACATACATTTTATTTTTTTAAACTGTATAGGGTGTTTTAAGAACTGCTCGATATTGATATCCATTGATTTAGGATTGTTTTACATCATCACATTGTCCCTGTCAACCGGTCAGAATATTGTTTTTGTGTTTGATTAACAAACTTGACTTTAAGAAATACATTTTTTTTTACAATTATACAATTTATGTAGTAAAATCTTAGATTGTGCTGTAATTTTCAAATAGGATTCCTAGAAATATACGACATAGGGCTTGTTTGATGCAACGCCAGTGAAAGCTTGTTATAAAATACATGCTTGTTCGCCTCTCGTGCCAGAGATATTTATTTCGGAGGTCTCCCTCCTGGGAACGGCTTGATTGCTTGCCCATTGCAATTAGTGGGATATCTAGGTCCAATTATAAACCTTAGAAACAGTTTGAAACGCCACAAATGACAGGAAACATTGGGTAGGGAGACACTGCCCTCTTGTGGTAGCTTTATGTGGGTGCGGAGAGAAAGTCACCATGGGCAGGGAGAAGTAAAACAGAGGTAAATCACATTTCATCTTACTGCCATCAGTTGCTGACTCATGTGATGTCGTCACAAATCCAGACCCCTTTTTCCTTTTTGCTGCAATTTCTGTGCAAATGCCAGTTCAGTCCACCCCTTCTCTGACTCATGCGGTCATGACTTTCCTCACTGTACTGACTTGTACAGTATAGTACAGTCCAGTCCAAAAACGTATCTAATAATGTTAAAAATAAAGAAAATTAATACTGCTGTTAATAGAAGGAGGATGATATACAGTCTTCTGCACAAATACACTTAGCCGTGTCTGAAGAAGGGAGGGCAAGAATAGGATCACCCTGCTGCTACAACCTTGGGCATTGTTGCGCTGTTGGCAGTTGCAAATGGGTGGATTGGGCTAGCGACGCCTCTTCCATGTCGATAGAGGGGCATAAGAAGACTGTTGAAAGACTGGACCACATTTATTGGCATGGTGCAATTCCTAATATAATCACACTAAATAAATTTCCTCTTTGTCTCTGCTACAGAATAGCAGCAAATGAACCTTCATTTATGTCATCACAACTAAAGATATTAGACCAACGACATAAACAGAAGTTAAATCTGAAGGCGCTGGATGCTGTGCTTTTTGGACCTCCACTACGTAAGTACTCACTCGTGCTAATACTTCTCACTTTGTTACAGGAATGTGCCAGTTAAAGACTGCTTTATGTTCTGTGAAACGGGTTCTTGCCCGAAACTGACATTACAATGGTCTCATGGTCTTTATATTTAGCTCTTATTAAAAAAACAACATAGTTTTCATAAGAAAACTGTGCACAAACGATATGTAAATGTACCACGGATGCTGCTAAAAACACAAGCGGAAGCCTAAACAGTTAATTCCATTTTTTATTTATTAATGGAAATTCACAAAAATTATTAAAAAATACATACAGTATTGTACCATTACAGGCCTGTGTATGGGGAAAGCCATAATGCTTGAAAGGTTAGTATTGTGAACATTGATACATTGAACATTGATAGACAGTTTTAGGAACAACACTGAAGATCAGCCAGATGAAACAACACTAAACTGTTACAATAGGGCATCCCTGAGATCTCGCAAGACCATTCCTGGTCTCGCCAAATCCCCAGGACCCCTACTGGGTTTTAAAAGTCAGATCCCAGAATGCAGTATCCACAGGCAGACAACGAATGAGGGGAAACAAAATAACATCTATGAAATAACATGAGTCAGGCATTTTAAACGATAGGTAAAAAAAAGTCCCATGAGTCCGGTGGAGGCCATAGGACCTACAGACAGCCCAAGGTCCAGGGGTCTGCGAACAGCCTGGCCGCTGGAGATCTACAGGTCAGCTGAAGAGCCGATAGTCCACAGAGTGATAGGGTGCCAGGTGTCGGCGGACGGCCGTGGATCCAGGGGTGGCCTCCATTAGCGATCCTAGGGTGGCATCTAGCGACCCCTCCGGCCGCGGATCCAAATGCAGGCTCTCTGAAGCTGCGGATCCGGGGTCAACCCCTACCAACCGCAATTCAAAGCAAGCGGCGGGGTCCAAAAAGAATTAAAAAAATCAAACAAAAATCAGAAGCGAGGGGAACACTGAAAATGAAACACAACACATTTACGTAATGAACCCTAAATACTTAAATAATCAGAAAATAATTAACTGAAATGAAAAACAGGTGCGTGACAAAAGAAACCAACCAATAGATCGCTGCGGTAAATGAAAAACAAACGTCATACGAAACCTGAAGGAGAAACAGAAACAACACTAAGGGATTGGGGTAAAATAATAAACCGCGGCGAAAAAAGAAAACGGGCTCACAGTGCGAGCCTTAACATCAACAAGTGAATTTTTGAAGCAGTTTATATAGTTATCGGTTCGAGAAAATATACAGGCAGTGGGTGGACAAACAAAGGAGTACTACTTACAACAGGTCAGGTACATATTTGTGTACAAATAGGAGAAACTTGCACTCTTGTCTCTAAACATATTAACCGACTTGAAGAGTCTAACGAATTCTAATGTGAACTAATGAGCAGTTGAGCACACAACTGGTAATGCAATCTGGAGTTATAAGACATTTCATTTCCGTTTATAATTTACTATAATTGAAATGACTCTGGTTGCTAAAGTGACATTTATTCGATGGTCAGTAAATGGCGCGTACCTGTATTTTGATTGCATGTACCATTTGATACTATAAGTAAGCTTTAACATTCTTTATTAATTTATATTTGGCTGACCATGGAGAAACAGTCAATGACTTTAGACTAATGAATATTGTTCATTTGTGATCATCTGTCCCACAGGGCCACAGCATAACTGGCTAAAAGACTTTATCCTCATGGTGTCCATCATCATCGGGGTTGGAGGTTGCTGGTTTGCCTATGTACAAAACAAGTCCTCTAAAATCCACATTTCCCGTATGATGAAGGATCTGGAGAGTCTGCAGAGCGCCGAGCAGAGCCTGATGGAACTACAGAGCAGGTACCGAGCGAGTTAGAGAAATGTTTTTTTTTTTTTTTTTTTGCTGGCTTGATTGGATCTGACACAACTAACTAACTAACTAACAAAGAAGCAGATGGACTACAGTGTCTAATTGTAGAACCACAAAGTGCTTTTGTATGATAAGTGGGACCACTTACAAAAATATAGTAAGTGGAAACAAGGAGGTTTTCTTAAGTCTGTTCGTGTTGTCATGGACCTGTAGCATATACCAGACAGTATCAGCTCAAATAAGTGATGCCCAGGATACAATTGGTTTTTCAGTATGTTAGCAGCTCTGCTCTGGCAGCGGGAGCTCAGTAAGTCCTCCAGAGAGGGTAATGAGCAGTTGATGTTCTTCTGGTCTGTCTTGATGACTCCCTGAAGGGCTCTCTTATCCACTTATGAGCAGCTGGTGTACCATGTGGAGATGCAGAATGTGAGCATGCTCTCGATGGAGCAGCGCTAGTAAAACACCAGTAGCTTCTCCTACAGCTTTTTTTAGGAGCCACTGCTATGCCACTCCTGACTACTGCTCAGCTGTCTTGTTCTTCATTGACGTGCATACACAGGAACCTGAAGTTAGAGTTCTTTTTCTTTCAGGGATAGGTTGTACTTTGAGTCCATAAATGAGTCCAACCACATTCACATCATCAAAAAAACTTGATGATTGTGTTGAAGGGATGGGCAGGGGTGCAGTCATGAATGTAGACACATTAGAGAAGGGGGCTCAATGTGCAGCCCTGCGGTACACAATTGTTAAGCTTAGTTGCCTAGTCTGATGGTCTGGATGCTGTTAGTTGGTCCATGGTCTAGTTACAGATGCACTGGGAAAATTCAGTGAGTTGAGTGTGCAGTCTGCCAGGTACGACTGTGTTAAAGGCAGAGCAAAATCCATGAAAAGCATCCACACATAGTTCCCCTGATATTTAGGGTGGTTCAGTGCTTGTGTGAAGACGTGTCAGTGGTACTTTCTATATTTGTGGTGTGAGTCAGTACTGGGTGGGAATTTGGCTTTGATGTACTAACAACTCAAATCCAACATTTATATAATACAAATGAATGACTTGCTTATTAAAAGTTTTATGTGTGGTGTTTTTCTTTTTTTCATTAAAGTTTGATATGTATTTATTTCACATTTGGCCTAATTAAGTTACAACAAGAGGAAATCTGCAAATTGTATGGAAGGAGCAAATCCATTTTATTAGTGTGGCAAAATTATCTTCACTAAGAGTTAACAATAATTATTTTACTTTACCACTCATGTGTAATGTCCTCTTTTTAAAGAATCAAATGTTTTATAACTCATAATTAATAACTCATGGTGGTTGTAGATTGGAGAAGGCTCAGGAAGAGAATCGCACAGTGGCAGTGGAAAAACAGAACCTGGAGCAGAAAATGCGAGATGAGATCACTGGGGCGAAGAAAGAAGCTTACAGACTGAGAGAACTCCGCGAGGGAGCCGAATGTGAACTCAGTCGACTCAAATATGCAGAGGAGGAGCTGGTGCAGGTAGGAACCAAGGACTTGTATACTGATGTCTCACTGGAAGCATCATATTAACTAATAGGCTATTATCTGTACCCATAAACAAAGAAACAAATATACCATAAATAAACACTGCCCTTGAGTTCTCTTAAAAGCTACACCTACAGTAGGATTTAAGTGTTTAAAATATTAATGGCACACATTGTAATGTAGTAATTGATCCCTCCTGTAGAAATGCAGTGTGCAATTTGGGAAATATCTTTTGATATATGCTCAGTAGAGGAGCTTAAAAAGTTTATTTTCTATCATTTTAAGTAATTTTACTCTCAGATTGGTTCTATGTATGTTAGGGTTCCTACCTTCCGCGTTCGTTCAGCCGTCCTCTCTGATCGCCATTACAGAGCCATCGGTGGGACGGCTTAATTTCCACTATCTTAATTATGTCCAGATCCAGATCCAGCTGCTTCACGTCCTATAAAGGCGTGGTTCTTGGCGCTGTTCGGGACCAGGTCATCATCATTCAGACGGGATTCCATCTCCGTTCAGTTCGCGTGTCTGACCACCGGCGCCCTTGCGCTCGTTCCGTACTCGTGCTCACGCTCGCCCTCTGGCGCTGAGGCGTACTTTTCCACTCATTACAGCAGCAATCCGGTCTTTGTGTCAGAAGGACACTGTCCGGAGTTCTTGCGCTCTATTGAGTCGGACTCTAGCCGTGGCTGGCTCGAGGTGTGCCCCGACTAGAGTAACCACCGGGTAAAGACGCACTCTATAAGACGTATCCCGGTTTTGGTTTTTTAGTATTGCATGCACTTTCGAGCTCACTTTCACTCCCTGGTGTTTGGACTACCTCCGTGCCTCGCCATTTAATAGTCATCCCAAACCAGCATCCTCACTGCGCTTTTGCCACGTTCGCCCACAAAAAAGGCTTGTTATTATATTCCACAAAATACTACATATTAATTCCATGTAGCTCTCCAGTGCTGTGCCCTCTCCTGTTGGTTAAATTAATTTGATAAATTAATGTTGAGGTAAGATATTGTCATAAGCACATGCATTTGCAAGCAGTATTCATTGTAATCCTTTGGGAGAATGTACTTTTAAAAGTTACCAAAACGGATGATTCATGTGAATCTGTGAATTAGTGCCTATAATTATGTGTGTGTAGGTTCGTGTGGCACTGAAGCGAGCAGAAAAAGAGCTGCAAACAGAGCGGTCAGTTCCTGAAGCCTTACAGATGTGGCTCCAGCTCACACATGAGGTTGAGGTCCAGTATTACAACATAAAAAAACAGAATGCTGAGTTACAGCTCACCGTTGCAAAAGAAGAGGTATGTGTGTGTGTTTGTAATATAGGTCAAGTTTACTATCGTGAGGAGAAAATGTCCCCAAAGATCTGACATTCCCATAAGCAATAACTGTTTTCTTTTAAACGAAAATGGTGACTTTCTTTTGAACAACAAAATCTCAAATATACTGACTCACAAAAACTAGGGGATATTTAATTCCTATTTCATTCATTTTTGCGCTTCAGGTAACAGAAGGTGGATTTATAATTAGACGTAGTTTTCCAAGCACAACATTATTTTTCAGCCAATAAAATAGCTGTTGTTGTGTCATTTAGCATACAGCAACTGTGCCACTTTATGCACTAGAACCTTTTTTCTACAAGTTGTAAATTACTCTGTCATAAACAATATTAAATTGTACCAAGAAAAGGTTTTTGAGTTCATGCAGAACTCTGCCGATAGGTACAGTATGTAGCTTTAACCTATCATAATAGTTAAGGCACAGAACATTACTCATCAAGAAATATACAGATCTAGCACATGCCCACACTTACAGAATTAAACAGATTTATTTTCACTAATTTGGCTTTTTAATGATGTGGGTAAATTACTTTTTAATGACAGAGTTTGTTTTTGCCTTTTGTCATTTACATTTGAAATGAGTCACTAAGCAATTACCTAAAGCAATTAGCACATACTGCTGTGAGCTGAAAGAGTCTTATAAAAAAATATTTACCAATTTCTTTATCGCAAATCTTGACATTTTGGTAGCCATGATTATCAGTTTCAGTTAATTTAATCCTAGACCGTGTTATAATTACAGAGTTCAAATTTTGGAACTTGACATTGATAATAATTGGAGCATCTGTTTCCCCATCTAAAGTCAAGCGTGTGTGTATGTTTTAGGCAGAGAAGATAAAAAAGAAGAGAGGTTCCGTGTTTGGTACTCTGCATGTAGCTCACAGTTCATCACTGGATGAGGTCGACCACAAAATACTTGAAGCCAAGTAAGTGCAAGTGCAGTCCCAGTGAACATAAACAGATCTGTGCTTATGCATCACATCAGTGGAATTCCCAGCTGCACTTGGAAATTGAATATTATGTAGAAAACACAGCAATGATAATGATATGCTGCAGTACAATTTACCAGGGATGTCAATGCATTTTTTAACAAGACAATGCAAAACCCCATGTTGCACACATAAGTAAGGTATGAAGTGGCAAATGCTTTTCTATTCAAACCGTTTTGGGATGTGTTATAGACCTAAAATGCAAGAATGGATTTATATAAATTATTATATATTATGAAATGAAATGAAATTGACCAGACAAAATGAAATATGTTGGACTTATATTGTCTGCAATGAAATAAAAGTCAAAAGAATTGTAAGAAACACACTTTTTATTTATATTTGGTTACTTTCCAACTTTATGATTTGGGGTTCAAGATGGTAAGTAAACATTACTTGCATGACTTAAATTAAATCACTAAGCAGTGGAAAAAAATGGCCTGGTCAGATGAATACCGATTTTTATTGCACTACGCTGATGAGTGAGAGAAAATCTGGAACATAACGTCTGGTAAAGGTGGAGTAATGGTGTGGGGAATGCCTTTTGGGACACCCTTGTTCCTCTGATACCTACAGCTTATCTAAGCATTGTGGTCGACCAAGTCAATCCCATGATGGTATTTGTGTACCCAGTGGCAGGACACTTTCATTAGGACAGTGCACCATGACAGAAAGGTCATAGATTTGTTCCAGGAACATGACAGTAAGTTTGCTTTGCTTTCCTGGTCTTCACAGTCTTCAGATCTTGCTGCTATAAAGCATATATGGGACAAGATCAGTCCATATCAGTCCATCTAATTTGATACAACTGCAAGAAGTCAACTTACCCATATGGATCAGAACAGTTTTACTATCTAGTGGAATCTGTGCCACGACAAATTGCTGCAGTTCTGAATGGCAGAAGTCCAACACACTACTCAATCTTTAATGAAGTCACCAGGTGTACCAAAGTATGAGCACATGCCATTTACATTTTGCACGCTTTTTGTAAATTTGCATACAATTTGTGAAACATTTACCTAAAAACATTTGCCCGAATACATGCCTTCTATGGTGTTCAGATTTTTGACCTTTGTGTCGTGTCTTTGATCTTTTCGGCTTGTGTTTGGCTCTCTGCCTCACTTATTACTTTTTGTTGGATTTTGTTTGTGTTACAGGAAGGCCCTCTCAGAGGTGACAGCGTGTCTGCGGGAGCGTCTTCACCGCTGGCAGCAGATTGAGAGACTGTGCGGTTTTCCCCTGGTGCAGAACTCAGGTCTGCCGAACCTGAGCGCGTCACTCTACTCTGAGCACAGTTGGGTGGTTATGCCACGTGTCTCACTGCCCCCCTATCCCATTGCAGGGGGTGTAGATGACATTGATGAGGACACGCCGCCCATCGTCACACAGTTGACTTGTGAGAACTTCATTGCTTTTGTAAAGAAAAATGTGAAATTACAGAATATTTAAGTCGATGTGTTCAGATTATAAAAAACAGTGACTAGAAATACAAATATAACAATATATACAATTTGTATTTCTGCCCATAGCTCCATTGACTCGTCCTCATCTGAAGCGTAACAGCAGTCTGTGTCGCTCACGGAGGAACCTCCTTACCACACAAGGGTCTCTAGTGTTGCCTGACCCTGACCTGCTGTCCATGGCCTCATCACCAGGAGTCTACAGACCAGAGCCAGATGATGAACATATTTTCTTTAGTGCTGAATTTAAAAGGTATTATAATGTCACTCAGTTTGAATGTGTGAAGTATTCGTTACAATTTAGTCTTTAATTTAATAGATTAAGGCACTGAAGACACTTAAGTCATAAGTTTGTGGACACCCCTTGTAAATGCTGAGCTCTGCTTTTTTAACAAGACACACTTGGAACACATTTGTAATATAAAGCATAGATTTCTGGATTCTCTATAGACAGACATTGGCGTTAGAATAAATACAAGTCAATATGACTCTCAATATGAAATATTTAAAGGTTTCGGCTGATTCAGTTCATCACCGTTATTCTTCAGCAAAGTCCACAGAAAATTGGTTTAGCTTGGCAACTATGATTGAGAATGTGGCTGGTTTGGACAAAACCTTGACCTCAACTGAAAGTGCACTGGTCAAACTCTACACTAATACCCATGGTTTTTGTGCAGTTTTTTGTGTAACCACAAACTGACTATATAGGGAATTGTACTGGGGTAAAATGCCACTATCTAACCAATTCAATTCAATTCAATTCAATTCAATTCAATTCAAATGTATTTATATAGCGCTTTTTACAATGGAGCATTGTCTCAAACCAGCTTTACAATCTTATATTATCTTAAAAGGCCAATCCCAAATTGAGCAAGCCTAGGGCGACAGTGGTAGGGAAAAACTCCCTGAAAGTAGTAGGAAGAAACCTTGGGAGGACTAAAACTCAACAGGGGACCCGACCTCCATGGGTGGCCTAGATGTTAATTAAATAAATACCTAAAAGTATATAAAATTATTGCAAAATTAGGTAAATAATTTAAATGACTGGCCCATCAAGTGCTTTTATGTTTTTATTGATTTGGGACTTTTTAAAGTTTGGAGTAAACCACGGGAAACCGTTTTTAAATGTTTTGTAGTAAACGTACATACTTCTGAAGTGATCTTTAAACGCCTCACAAGTTTCTTTAGTTACAACGTGAACTCCTAGTGACGTCTTTTCCCACTTTCAGTCACAGTTCATACTTCTGTACTACTTAGTACGTTTCCATAGTGACGATAGGTGGCGGTGTATACTACACTAGTTAGTGGGGTAGTATGAAGGTTTGGACGTAGCCCGGTGATTTTTATGGCGTCACCGTCGAATCTCTTCCTCCAAAGGGAGAGCGGTGAAGCTCAGGAGGAGCTCGGAGGATCTGTTTAGGAGGTTGGAAAGGCAGGAAGGCTGAAGGTATGGCTCCTCTCTGCTGCTCTTCTCCCCGGTTTTGCTTCCATCTTTTCGCACGCCGTGCTAAGGGACTGCTGAACAATGCGTAAGTAACCTAAAACTTCATCTCCTTACAGCGAAACGAACTCGCGGTCTCTAGGAGCAACCGAAAGTTCACTCTGTGATCCCAGTACCAATAAGGAGAAACAAAACGGAGCGGAGAACTTGGACTGGACTGACTGGCGTCCGCGATGGATTCACGTGCGTACGATTAAGTTAAACGTGTCCACGAGATGTTCCTTATTGATTGGAGTCGGATCCACGTTTTCCTCGCTGCAGTCACGACGATGACTGGCCAGCGTTGTCTCGAGTTTACACGTTATAGGTAAATGATTTAATTAAAGGCCTGTTTGAGACTTTTAGGAACTCGTAGCTGAATTTGCTTGCCTCGTAGAAACCCGATTTTCTCTCAAGTTCCTAAGCCAAACGTGTTGCTGTTTTTATAGAGCTTTTGTGTTTTCCATCACTTTTGGCGCTGGTTTCGTGATCATGTTGTGTTGACAGGAGTATTACAACTTTGTCAAATCTGACTTACGAAAACGTCCTACCACATATTATGGCTATTTTTCAGATCAGATGGTTGCACTTTTGCTGATGCACGGTCGTGTTCAGACAGGCTGATTTGAGCTGACCAGATTTTGTGTGGTCTAAACAGCTTAAAAACTACAAGAGGCCTGACTTCTCCTAATGACATCCACACTCTGTGTGTCTGTGTCTGTGTGTGTGTGTGTGTCTGTGTCTGTGTGTGTGAATCTGAATCCAGTTTTAGGCAGTTAGACTTAGATTTAGAGTGACTTTTTTTGTTTAATGTAGCTTCTGCATCAATGGTTATTCCCAAATGGAGCAAGGTCACATCTATACTATCCATCCATCCATCTATCCATTACCTTCTGTTTAATCCACATGGGGTCGTGGGATAGCCAGTGCCCACCCTGCAACTCTGGGAGCAAGGGCAAGGACAACCCTAGAAAGGGTGCCAATCCATCGTATGACACACACACACACACCGTCACACGCAAAGGCACACGCTGAGGGCCACTTTTGAGACACCAATTAACCTAACACACATGTCTTTTGACTGTGGGAGGAAACCGGAGTACCCAGAGTAACCCACGCAGACACGGGGAGGACATGCAGGCTCCACACAGAAAGGACCTAGGCCGCTCCACCCTGGGATTGAACCCGGGACCTTCTTGCTGTGGGGCAGCGGTGCTACCCACCGAGCCACCCCACATCGGTGCAGGTAGTCCGATACATTCAGACTTGGGCAATTTAAAGCAAACAATGAATACGACTTTGGAACGTTGGACTAAACAGTCGAGTTCAAGGCTGGAGTCCAAGGTTGGGATTAAACCGGGGATCTTTGGAGCTGTGAGGAGGCCTTACTTATCATTGTGCCTCTTAAGTATTGCTATAAGATTCTTTTATTTACATTTAGTAATTATCCAGAGCGTGCAACTGATGCAGTGTTTACAGTCCAAGCATTTGCACTTTAAGGGCCTGGTTGCTCAAGGACCCACCAGTGGCAGCTTGACAGGGGTGGGATTTGAGTCACGGTCGAGTATCTTTACAGTTAAGACGCTGTGCTAGGTGATTCCCAAAAAACCGTGGGTGAATTTTGGCAGGCTGGGTGATGTCATGTGATAGCCAGGTCGTATTATTGTACAATGAATATATTGTGACGACAGATCTAGGATTACAGAAAGTAACTGTGCTGCTTGTGTCACCAAACTGGGAAGCGATAAAGAGTTTCACAGTCATAAAGATAATCTCGGTGCGTCAGTGTTTGCTTGCTAGTTACCTGGGAGCTGTAATTCATCCGCTGTTTCTTTCTGTTTCGTGTCGCTCTATGCCCTTTCATGATAACTCACTAAGACGTCAAAAAGGCTCTCTGATGCCCCGAATCCACAAATGGCTCTTCCTTTTAAATCCCAATATTTCCATTACCATGTTTGTTTTTGTGTTATACTTATTGGTGGTTTTTTGAACTGGGAGTTATGGCGGGAGTCACACTGAGATTTGAATCTAAAATCTGATGGTGACATAACTTGGACATTAGGCTAGACTTTTGTTTTTGGTATTTCTCCGATCCGCTGCAGCACCAATGGTTGAAATTAAAGAATAAATAAATATATTTTTTAGCTTTTTCTGCCCTCCGATGGAGAGCCAACGGTTTTTTTCTATTCATTAATTTTTTTTTCCAGATTCACTTTAATTTAATTGTAGGTTAAATAAATTTTATTTAAAAAATATTTTTATTTCTTCCTCCTTCCTTGTATTGATTCCACATAGTCCTCGAGAAATTGAAAAGTGCTGAAAAATAAAGATATATTTCCTCAGTAGATTCTTAAGTAGGGACATCTGAGGAACAAGCAGTTAAAAAAGTCTGGCCTTAGTTGAAAGTGGCAGAAAATGAGCCATCAGCCATGCCACATTTTATTTTAAGACCATTGTTAAATCAATTAATTGTGTTAGGTTCTGCTATTTTTGTCTGCAATTGCAAAATTAGGCAAGACCTCCTGCGGTTTTAAGATTACTTAATCCTGGCTGCTTGTTTCTCACAAGGGATCTGGCAACTCTGGAAAAATTCAAACGAATTATAATAATATAATATTATTTATATATTATATATATGCAATCCAAATATTGGCCAAGTCATCAAAGAGAGAATATCAAACAAGGTTGCCAGTTCAGGCCAGGACTTTGCGTTTTATGGGCATGTTTCAAAAAGACCTGGTTATTTGTTTCTCTTGTGGGATATGGCAACCCTGGAATCCCAGCAAACAAACACTTTTGGAAAGGCTATACAATGTAGTATATGCTTGAGAACATTTAAGAATGACATTTTTAAATATTAAAGTTTAAAGTTTGTCACATTTTTTAGGTGAGATTATTGGTTGGTTGCAAAACGGAAAGCTGAGTCATGTAAACCCAGAGCTTCCACATTATCTGATGACCCAAGTGCTTTTATACTCGGTAATGAGATTAATGACAAAATCAGATTGTCTGCAGTCATTGGATTATTAATTTTGTATAAATGGACTAGATATGAGGAATGTTCAGAGGATCAGGAAGCGGACAGGCAACATGCAAAGCCATTAAAGTCAGACGGGGGTAATACCTCGCTCCTTATGATGATGCAACTGAGAAGAAATTCTACACTTTTAACTGATACCACATAACACAGCTGTTAAAAAAAAATATGGGAGTCTCTCATGCTCGCCTTGATCAGGCCTAATGGCAGACAAACTAGGATGTTAAAAGTCAGAAGTTTTTTTTTTTTTTTTTTTTTATCCCTGTCTGAATTCCCTCATTTAGTTGCCTCCAGTTGGTTGGTTTCTCTTTTGGTTGCCAGTGAACCCCTTTTGGTTGATGCTTTAACTGTCTCTTATTCTTTCTTAAATCCTGACATTAACCAGCAAACCAGCATTGTGTTTTGTCCAACTTTATTAATTGCTCAGATGCATAACACTGTTGCCTTGCTCTATAAACTTGATGATCTAATTCTCTTGCAGACCCATTTGCCATAGATTTGGATCAGCCACTATTTTTACCTTGTATTTCCAGGCAATGAGAAAACAGAACTTGTCAAGCACGTAGGAGTTCACTAGCTCCGAGCGTTTGCTAATTATTAATGACTTGCCTCCCTTGTTAACAGATTTAATGCCCACAGCCTTTGGTTTTCCATGTGTTGTAAATGAGCTTCCATGTTCTCATGTTGAATATCGCCTCTTTTTTTTCCGAGTTTGCCTAGTCTGTTGATTGCAAAAGTGTTTAGGTGCTAAAAGGCTGAAGTTCATCCAAGTCTGTTTACTCGACAAGTTGCTAATTGAACACTCTGTCAGTAATCACTTACATTTTCTTGAGCGAGACGGAACCGAAGGAAAGTCTGTCTGACAAAACTGTTGGCTTTTCTGTTGATGATGGGCAGTTCCAATGGCTCGTTGGTAAGAGCCAGCTGCTGGAAACAGCAGTTCCTAAGGGAATATGTTTGAATCCTGGATGGGGCTTGCAACAAGAAGGTAGGAGGATGAAGGAATTGGAATATCAATCTTTTAGATGGTAGGAAACATTAAAACAGAAACATTCTTAAGAAGTTTGAAGTTTAAATGACATTAGTTTTTAAGACTGTTGACTGGTTACAAAGTAGAATTCTGCTTATGCAATGCAGGTAAGTTGCCAAGTCATAGTTTATTCGGAAAACCCTTTTACGTTTTATTGCAATTCGGCTTTATCCTGTCTCTGTAGGGTAATGTCGGGTTTGAACCATGGGCCATAACAAGCCAGGTTTTTGGGGCAGCACAGGGACTTGGTGGGTAGCAAGAAGGTTCTGGGTTCAATCCCAGGCTTATGCCTGGGTCCTTTCTGTGTAAAGTCTGCATGTCATCCCTGTGTGTGCGTGGGTTTACTCCGGGTACTCCGGTTTCCTCCCACAGTCCAAAGACATGTTCGGTTAATTGGAGTCTCTAAAGTGTCCCTTAGTGTGTGAATGTGGGCGTGACTGTGCGTGTGCCCTACGATGGATTAGCGCCACGTCTAGGGTTGTTCCTGTCCTTGTGCCCAGAGTTGCCAGGTGGGCACCGGCTGCCCCTATACATTCAAACTTTTCCACCTCATTCGAGCGTAAAACTTCCTAGTTAGAGAACAGACTCTTTTATTCTGTTTTGTTTTAAAATAAAGGGTGAAACAAACAAGCAGTGTTTTTCCAAGTCATGGCAACAGCTGGCATTAGACCCAGGGTGAGGCTGGAAAAGATGGTCTGTATACAAAACTCGTAGGTTTCAAACTTAAAATGACAGGGCTTAAATAAAAGGAAGTGCACTTAGCCTTTCCGCTTTGCTCAGCTCGTGAGACGTGGACAAAACAAAAAACAAAACGGAAAACAAATGCACTGGAAGATGCCTTTTAAGGTGTGCTAGTTAACCCTTGTTTCCTCCTTTTACAGCTCACTAAAACACACCCCACCCGCTACACCCACTGGTCTGCCCTAAATCGAAATCATTTCCCACAACAGATGTGTAATGTCTTTTGATGGAGGTCTTTTGAGAGCTCAGAGCTCACTGAACTAAAACTTCTCAGCCATCAGTCCCACTTTTGTTCATGAGAGGAAGCACTTTGCATAAATAAGAATGATTAAAATGACTCTGATGTTCAGATGGGTATAATCAAGAAAGGATTCATATCTGCCAAGATCCCAGACTCGCGCAATGAAAGCGTAAATGAAGCTAAAGTGGATTTTACTTATTGGTTAAGCCCGAGAACTGTGGCTTGGCTAATCTTGCCAGATTAATGGGTTTTGTGGAACAGTTTAAAAGTGTGTGGACCTTTTATCTCAGGACTTAGTTAGTAAATTATCCAGCAGCGTGTTCAGTAAAACCTTGAACACACCCCACTGCTTGCGGGCCATTCAGAAGTAGCTGGAGAGCCCCTCTCACCTTTTAGCCGACCCCAAATTGTTTCCTAATGCTTCTGGCAGGATTCAGGTAGACTGTAGTACTTTCAGAGTGCCGTCTCCACCCACCCGATCCTACATGCTCTCCGCGACAGGATGGAGGTGGTAATGACAGCCGCGTGTGTGGGAATCCTGGCAGTCGCTCTGTTCCGCAGTGACTCGCCCAACTGTTTATTTCCTGCCTCTGCCTACATAACGCTTAAAAGCAGTTTCTCGCCGTTGTGGTCGCCCGCTCTGGGAACAAACAGCAACCAGTTTTGGACACTTGAACGTTTAAATATGTGGCTTTATCCCATCCGTCCCATGAGGACAACTGTTTTCAATTTGTACCTGACAACTTGAAAGCATACGCACTGCTCACCAGTCTGATTATAAATGAGTCTCAAGTAGTGGAAACCATCGTAGTTTTTCGCGCTGGAAACCGTCCTTAAGATCCTGGTCCATATTTTGGTTCCTACATCCATGATGTAAATCTCCCATCCCAAAGCTGCTCTGTTGGATTTAGAGCTGGTATCTGTGGAGGATCTGAATGCAGTGAACTCAATGTTATGCTCAAGAAACCAGTTTGAGATGATTCAAGCTTTGTGACATGGCGTATACAAGACGGTCGAAAAGGGGTGCACATGGTCAGCAACAGTAATCGGGTGTGCTGTTGTGTTAAAACGATGCTCCGTTGGTAATAAGAGACTTAAATATCCCCCACCCCAATACACCAGCAGCAATGAGCACTGATACAGGGCAGGGTGGATCTGTGCTTTCATGTTTACACCAAATTCTGACCTGACCTTTTGAACGTTGCAGCAGAAATCGTGACTCAGATCAGGGAACGGTTTTCCAATCTTCTAAGTTTTGGTGAGCTCATCGAGTCAATTTTAGCCTTAGCTAAAGTGGAGTGGCACCCGGTATGGTCTTCTGCTGCTGTAGTCAATTTGATTCAAGGTTGTGTGTTCAGAGGTGATCCTCTGCATACGCTGGTTGTGAGTAGTGGTTATTTGAGTTACTGTTGTCTTTCCATCACCCTGAACCAGTCTGTCCATTCTCCTCTGAACTCGAGGCATTTTTTCACCCAGAGAACTGCCCTCATGAGATATTTTCTTTTTGGACCCTTCTCTGTAAAGCACCACTTCTCTGTCACCATGAACCATGCCATGTTTAAAGTCACTAAAATCCCATTTCTTCCCCATTCTAATGCTCAGATGCTCAGTGCAGTTTATGAACTTTATTATTTCTACATGCCTAAATGCATGACTGAGTTACTGCCAACTCAAGTGTACTGAATTATTTGTAAAAAAAAAAAAAATCTACAAATAATTACAAAAATATTGATCTAATGTAGTGCATTGTTTAAGGTACTGGACAATTAACCTGAAGGTTGAACCTTCAAATACCAGCACTGTGAATCTTCCATTGTTGAAATTACATGTAAGAGTTACTGTTAGGACAAATCTCAATCCCGTTTCTCCTTCCTCAGATATAACCAGTTGTGCCTTTGTGATGCTTGACCTGATTGGAAGACACTGCTAAGACTCGAACCCTGTCTGTGCCTTCCAAGCACCTGTAATTCAAACAGTATTCCGAACAACCCAGAAGATCAGCCAGATAAAACAAAGATGCAGCAAGTGAATCTGAATCTGAACTACTTTTAGCTTTGAGAGGCTACACAAAGAAGTTGAGGCATAAACATGGGGGTACTATTTACAATAGGACAGGCACATATACAGTAGATTCTGGTTAATTGGACCACCGGTTAATGGGACCAGCCGCTTATTCGGGCCAAATCCTAAACTACCGAAACAAATCCTATAATATACGTGTAATGTTATTCTCTTATTTGGACCAAAATTCCGCTTAATCGGACCAAAGAAGGTGCACAGTATGTAATATCCATGAAGAAACTCTTCGTCTCTGGCATCACTACCCGAAAACTCCCGAGTTTCTCCCCAGCCCTCTACTGCCACCT